>CALNHX010011190.1:0-34105 GCA_940337035.1 Agriotes lineatus
TGGTTTGGTTTTAGGTTAATCCAGGAGGATCAACCTCGCGAAATTTTATTATTAGGTATATTTAACCTACGTAAATATTGAATCCCTGTTATTGTGTTTTATTACCTACATTAATCAGAGAGATTCACTCCTCGGGGTTTGAAATAAGAATAGTTAACTAAGTTAACAACATCAATGCAATTTTGTTATCTATAAATAGATATCTGCTTTTGTTTTCTGTATGCAAAGATAAATTATGTCAAGTTAATAAAGAAGCAGCCTTCAGCATCAGAGCGCATTCCAAGGCTCTCAGATAAAAATTTATATTTCTATAACCGTTAAAGTTAGCTATTAGAAAACATCTATGATAATCTAGACACTGGCAGGCGGGTAATGATAGTTTTTGTGGATCTCTCTAAAGCGTTTGATTGCGTAAATCATGATATCCTTTTAGATAAGATCAAAAATTTTGGCCTGCGTGGTAAAATAAATAATTTATTAAAATCTTATTTGTCGAATAGGGAACAATTAGTTACTTTTTCTGGGGTAAAATCTGGAAAACTTGCCCTTAAAGTAAGGGTTCCGCAGGGAAGCGTTCTCGGTCCACTACTATTTCTTCTATATATTAATGATATCGATTCCGCCTTAACCTGTAAATTTACCTGTTTTGCTGATCACATAACATTATTAATATCGGAAACTTCTGATGAAAATCTTGTAGATAGAGCTAACTTTGAACTTAAAAATTTATTAAACTTCCTAAAAATTAATGAGCTAACGGTCAATCTAGATAAAACTATGCTGATGCAATTTTTCACAAAAAAATTCAAATATAATCATGATGTTACATTAGAAGTATCGAATAAAACGATTACAAATGTTAAAGTTTTTAAATTATTGGGCATTAACATTCCATGAGGTGACCATTAATTGGTCGAAATTACCAAAAGTAATTTAGCGAACAACAATTTACAATAAAGAACATTTGTAAATAAAAATGGAGATTTCTTTATTACAATTCCTGGATTTCAAATACATACCTTTTGTAATATACTTATATATTTGTTAATAAAGAGGATCAATCTCGCGAAATTTTATTATTAGGTATATTTAACCTACGTAAATATTGAATCTCTGTTATTGTGTTTTATTACCTACATTAAGCGTAAACAATTACAATAAAGAACATTTGTAAATAAAAATGGAGATTTTTTTATTACAGTTCCTGGATTTCAAATACATACCTTTTGTAATATACTTATATATTTGTTAATAAAACACTATTTATTAAATTATTGGTTTTTATTTTACATAAAACTACATTATTCTAGAACATTGTGTGTATTATAATGACCCCAAGGCAGAGTATTAATCTTATTTGCTTGCACAAATCGTTTGTCGTCATACGGATCCAGGGCTCTCTTCTTAATTTTCATGGTGAAAACTTTATGTTTTTGAGACCGAATTGATCTACTTACAACGCGTAATGTACGACTATTGAAAAGAGAATCGTAGTAATCTTGAAAAGTTATATTCTTCTTTGTCGCGTTCTTGTTAATTCCTTTGCACTTCTTAATAAAATCTACATTGTTCTTTCTAATAGCATACATTTTAGCCCGCAATCCAATAAATTCTGTTAATGGCTCCCCATTCAGCTCATCCTTAAATTTCCCGAGTATTTTTTTATTAACTCGTGGAATATTGAACGGATTGTCTGGTAAATAGTCGGAGGTATCAAAAACACCATCCTCGCCTTTTAAGGCCTGTTCTCTAATTATGTCGTATATATTACCATTGCCGATATCTTGGAAACAATAGACGAAAGAGTCGGTATCTCCATAAAGTAATGTGGTAGGGCAACGTTTCGAGACAACAGGTTTAATGAAATCGTAATGAAACGAATACATTATTAATTTCGACAAGTCCAAAATTACCTGACTCAAGTATACTGGTTTATTGTAAACTAGTTTGTCTTTGTTAAGTTCGATTAGCACCAGGTTTTCCTTAAATATAGTGCACGATCTGAAATTAGGAAGGGCTATTAGCTTCTTTGCTGATCTCCAGGAAGTTACTAGCCGCATTTTTCTATGGTTTCTAATATTTTCCATAGTTTTCCCAAAGACCGCGTTATTCATTAACTTATAGAAGTCCTTTTCGAATTCGTTTCGCGCTTTTTTACGTAGTTCCGTGTTCATATCGATATAACATTTTAACCATCTCGATTGTGAAAATTTTAATACTCTGTGAATTTTTCCTAATTTCAGACCATGCAATAAACATTGTGTTAAGTTCCTAAGATGTAAAACGTATTTTTCTTTGTCGAAAAGGGTTAGCATTAATTTAGAATTGCCAGGCGTGTTGTTGTTGTTTGGTGGAACACGGTGTTCTGCACAAAAAGGAAATTCCGCATGGTCATCGTGTAAGTCGGTTGGGTATTTCAAATCAACTTCCAAAAGAAGAGAGTGAGGAGAAGTGCCATCAACATCATCATCATCATTATCATCCCCCAATAGATTTAAACAGAAACGGTCGCTGTAATTGGTTGATATTGCTCGTTTTAATAGTTCTTCGTTTGACCATTCGGTACTCATTATTTTCTCTTGCAAAATTTTAACTGCATCGTCTTTGAACCATGCAAATCCTCCAGTTGGTAGCGGTTCTGACATCGAATGTCCATATAAATTGTTGCAATCTGTAAAGAGCATATGTTGAACAGGTTTTGTGGAGTCAAAGCTCTCCATTTGTTCATTATTGGCCTTCATATATCTATGCGAACACTGTGTTATCCCACCACGAATAGCTTTCTCTGTGAATAGGATCATGTCGATGTCCACCATTAATTCTAATTTGATGTCGGTCTTCTTTAGTGCCGCTTGCCATGCTAGACCCGGTCCTGTATAAAAATGTACTGGGTCCAATCCGTATACTTCCATACATAAAAATCTGAATTGTTGGAAGACATCTGTTAACAGTTTCACATCACATAAAAGGTAAAGATCAGCGTATTCTCCTAGCGTTTGGATATTAAATGTATTCCAAACTTTCTGCGCATGAATGTAATCTTGTTCGGAAATATTCTCTTCTTTAAGCAGATTGTAGAATTTATCCATCGATGGAAGTTGCTTTTCATTTAATTTCTCTAACGAATCCACATAATCATAGCAAAAAACTGATTTTCTTGTCATCAAATGAAACTGTTCTTCAATAGGGAAAGCGTCCTTGGTATATCGAAACATACCGTTTGTTAAATTATTTGCCAATGTTTCCAGCTTACGAGGTAGAAATCGAAATGAATCGATAAATCTCCACTTATAGTCTCCGCATAATTTTGTTACCGCGATATAATTTTCTTTCGTTATTGGGAGAACTTCGACCGGTTGACTATTAAAATCTAATTCTGATATTAAAAAGTGAATGTCGTAACCAGATAAATTATGCATAATTATAGGAATATATTTGCCATTTTTATAATTTATATTGCAGCCTTGACACAAAGCAAATCGAAATTTCCCTGTTAAGTGGTCGTGGTCGGCTACTTTTATTACAACATCCTCGTTGTCGTCCTCACTATAATTTTGAAAAGACCGTTTACAATGTCTACAAGAGGTAGCATTATCAAATTCCATTTGTTCTTCAAAGGTCAAAGGTAACATTGGCAAATGAACTTTCATCGCTTCCGCTATGATTTCAGTCTCAAGCTGCAGTTGGTTTACAAACCATTTTGCAGGATTATGCCCTCTATAGGTTTTAAAATGAGATAGAGAATCGTCGAACGAACACACCACTTGATAAGCAACTGCGAACGGTTCATGCCTTTGATAGGATCTTGTGTATGACGTCGCTGCTGTGAAGTCATCATCGCTGTCATCTATATTGTTAATGGGAACGATTAAACTTTCGAAATCTGCCACAATTACGAAACCATGTTGCAGATCGAACTCGTGCTTCTTAAACTTCAGTTCATTCTCCCCCGGTTTCATAAATTCTATTCGTACAGGATCCACCAACTTGCAGTCTTGCATATGTGTTATTAAACGTTGTGCAGTCCAGAAATAACGAAGACATCTGTCACATATGAACGACTTACCGTGGTGTTTCGAAAACTGTGATCTGCATAAGCGAGATAGATTTTTAATCCAAGCATAATGTCCGTACGATGCTTCCCCCCTTTTTTTTTCTCTTTTGTTAAATATAAGAGGTTGATGTGGTTATCTTTGCATTCCTTGGTTACGTGGTAGGGTCCCACTATCTTATCCTTTCTAAGTCCGTAAACGTTAATAGATATATTTGGATTTTGTCGTTCAAATTTAGGTATATCTTTAATTTTCACTGGAAACTCAATTCCTTTTAAATTAAAAATCTCTTCGAAATTTTGAGGATAAGAACCGGGCCGATCGGAACTTTTGTTGACCGGATAAAGCGCAGACACCAATGCATAACAAAAACACCTGTTATCGTTGTTTTTAACATTAACAACGGCATGTTTGGTTTTAATCCGCTGAGGTAACTCTATATACTTCGATGCTGACAATGGAACGAATTTGTTGATGTTTACTGTTAGGTTGATAATTCTTTTTAGCGCCCATCCACTTCCTTTTTCGGTAAACTCCGACATCTGTAAAAACATAAAAATTTATTGAACGCAAGAAAAAAACTGATATTATACGTACCTGAGTTAGAATATTATCCCTCATTTCGGTAAAGGCATTTAGAACGTTAGTTGAACGATAAATGGGGAAATTGCGGGTTGAGAAGTATTTAATTTCTTCAATTTCTGGGTCATGGACTAGATAAAATTCCCCTACCAACACGATGTTAACTTTTAATGCTTCCATTTTATTTTTCAAAGAAGACCTAATTTTATCGTTAAATACTTCAAAAACAGAATCCATAAATTCTTTGGGGTCTTTAATATTCATCTTATTTTGGATCAACCCTGTACGTATTCTGCTTTTAAATGCCGAGTCAATCTAATAACAAAACAACAGGTGTAAAAAACATGTACTTATGAACGAATTTTTTCTTACCGTTATCCATTCTGCTACATCTTGCGTGTCCTCCAATCCACGTCCGCTTTTATTCAATTTGTTCGATATCTCTTCTTGATAGCATTTCAATGTGCCTAACACACTTTCATAATGTCTTTTCTCACCAATCGTTCCTTCACAATTATTAATTAGTTCGGATAACAGAGAAATGTTTTCGGCGTTCTTTTCAAATACCGAGTTCCACTCAGAAGCAGTTTTGCAAAGAGATATAATTCTCCTTACAATGTTAACTAATTCACTAAAGTTATTCATTGTTTCAGTTCTGTTGTCACATTAATACTGACGCTTTTTTAACTTTGTATGTAGGTATCTATGACAGGGTGGAGCTGCATCGTTTAAACCAGTGGTTCTCAAAGTGTGGTACGCGTACCCACATTAATACTGACACTTTTTTAACTTTGTATGTAGGTATCTATGACAGGGTGGAGCTGCATCGTTTAAACCAGTGGTTCTCAAAGTGTGGTACGCGTACCCACATTAATACTGACACTTTTTTAACTTTGTATGTAGGTATCTATGACAGGGTGGAGCTGCATCGTTTAAACCAGTGGTTCTCAAAGTGTGGTACGCGTACCCACATTAATGCTGACACTTTTTTAACTTTGTATGTAGGTATCTATGACAGGGTGGAGCTGCATCGTTTAAACCAGTGGTTCTCAAAGTGTGGTACGCATACCCCTTGGGTACACGAAAATTATTAGGGGTAGGTACGTGGCAGGTCAACAAAAAATAAGACAAAAATAGAGGAAAAAATTATTTGTGTGCTTAAGACCCCACAGGAGAAGTGTAAACTGCTATGGCATTGGGTATAATACAATTCTGCATAAAAAATGACCTTTTGTTTCACCCTGTATAATTTTCCACCAAAAAATGAAGTTTTAGCGAAAATCGTACGACACTCATTAATGACCAATAGAAAAATTAGTTCACGAGCCGTATCCAAGACAACAACAAAATTTCTTGGAAATTTTTTGTAGGTAGACATTACTTCTTTTTAGGGTTTGTGTCGTTACGATTTTCTTACCGAATCTGCATTCGAGCATTAATTCATATCCGGAAATTATTTTTCGTGCATTCAACAACCTCATAATTTGCCCTAGCGTCCCGCTCGGCAAATTAATACGACGTTGTTGAAACGCACTCAAAAAAATTTCCGGAAAGAATTAATGCTCTTATGAGATTATATGTGAAAATATAAGGTTTTGAAAATTTTAAAATCTTGGACTCGCCCTATATAAGTCAAAAATTATACATAGTGGTGGCGCGATGGTAGACGGGTGGACAGAGTGCATCAGCTGATGTGATGTACACCCCTTCCCCCTTTTTGTTTTTAATATAATAAAAATGTATGTAAGCAATAGGTATCTCTGTGTTTTATTTAAACATGACGCGTAATTGAGTTACACAGGTTAATACTATACCTACTAAATAAAAAGGTTTAAGATTTTTTTATATTTCAGTTTACTTACTGATAAGGGGTACCCAAAACTTTTTGTTGTTAAAAAGGGGTACAGTGCCTAAAATAGTTTAAGAACCCCTGGTTTAAACATATTGCAGAAGGATAATGAACGGTGACCTTGCAATAAAAATCGTCGTCTCGATTACACTAGCACCGATAAATAATTGAAAACATAATGCACTCTCGAGAGTACAAAAACATGTGCAAATGTGAAATGAGCTCGCGACCATGAATTTGCCTCGCAGCCGAACAAGTATTTCATTAAACAAATATATAAGTATATTAATGTATTTGAAATCCAGGAATTGTGATAAAGAAATCTCCATTTTTATTTACAAATGTTCTTTATTGTAATAATTGTTTATTCTTCCTCGCTAGATTCGAGTATTTCGTGACACATTAATAGTCTATTTCCCCACACTAACTCAATATCTGCTATACAGTTAACTGGTAATTTTAATAATCTTATATAATTTAATTTTGGTATTTATTACAGAACTAATAATTAATCCACAAATCGTATAACGTAGAACTACAATGCATTAAGAGCGTTGTTTCAAAATTCGTTCTCAAAAACACAAAGTTTTTTTGGTCATTATAATACACTCAATGTTCTAGAATAATGTAGTTTTATGTAAAACAAAAACAATAATTTAATATTGGTATTACAGAACTAATAATTAATACACATAAATCGTATAACGTAGAACTACAATGCATTCAGAGTGTAACGTTTCGCCCTGAGATTAAATCCTAGTAATGCTCAAAAAGCATTTGAATTGAATTCAGCGCGCTTTTTAAACGTTACGGATCTAACCGACGATAAGCCGAACGACATCCGATGCCGCAAGTTACGATAAGGCGGCGCGCAAGCGAAACTCCCCTCCTACTCTAATCGCCACCGGAAGCAGCAGATAAGGGACCCCGATACTATAAATACGAAGAACGCCCAACTGCCGCTCTCTCTCTGTGACCGATCTTCATCCGATAAGAAGATACCTGACCTGATCCGTTATCTAATCTGGCTGCATTTCCTACCGCCATTTTGTCGTTACGAACTGTTAGCAAGATTAGGATAATTTCACATCCGCTGTAAATAACCTGTACTGAACGCTATTCTATCATGTCGGTAAATTTCTGGTTAGTAGTGTAGCGTTTGAATCCGAAATATTACAAGTTCCAGCACACGCTGTTGAGATCTTGGAATATTTTACTTTCCCCATATCCAGACGTTCCCGTGCTCTCATCGACTGCGAAATCCTGTTTATTCGCAGTGCATGAAGTGTCAACAAATTGCCCGATTTCCGCGAAGACTAATTTGGTGTGATTCACAGCATATCACTTCGCCGGAAGCCACCGTTCGACCCGCAAGACCTGAAGTTAACATTCCCCGTCCGCAAATCGCATCGAACGTAAACAAAGTCGAAGCAACGACCTGGAGCTGATAGCGCACTATCGGACGAGCCGGACCCTCCGATAAGCGCTCCGTTCTACCTGCGAGAGGTGAAAAACTATCTACGCACCTGGAAATCTCGTGCTTCTGATCTGCGCGCTGCGTCCACCTAGAGGAGGCACTAACTTCCAGGGAGGAGTCGCATCTTAAACTCGAAACACACAAATAATCTCCAGGTAAAATTTGTCACGTATTTTAACTCGTAAAACTCGCAGAAGGACGGCGCCTACAAGCAAAATTCTGGGACTTTCGGCATCGATCGACTTCGAGCGGAAAATTCTCGCGGATCGACGCGGAAGGCAACACTCGCCGCCCGTCCGAGGATAGGCATCTCCAAGGCTCGTGACCTCCTCCGCAGAGGTGCTTAGTGGGCTGCCTGCCCCGACAACAAAATTTCAACGTGAATTCACCAGGATTTGTAACTTTCATATTTTGTGATATATAGTTCAGTTCACATTTACTGTATGATACAATTAGAAACATTATATTGATTTATTACTAATTTATCGTTGTTGTTGTATTTATTTATGCTCGAGCTCACCGAACCCTCTTCGACAGTGAGTTATCCCGCGGCTAAATTTAATACACCCTTATGAGAAGGGTGGAATATTACATGGCTGTATCCGAGCAGGGACTTGAACTCGAGTATAGATAATTCAGCAAACGCCCGTCCGCCGACCTGTTTTCACCAGATATTTGGCGCCCGAGCATTCCTGAAAATTATCCGAGTAGTATTTAAGGTTTTATTTAATATTTTGTACAAAACCTGTTCCAGATAAGCCGACCGAACCTAGATGTACCAGAGAGCCTAGTCCAGGTGGATTCTTCCTAATTCCGGCCGAGATGTACCAGAGTCCTGTACCAGAGATGTTACCAGTAGCCCAGATCCAGGTGTCCGAATTCCCTGCCCGTTTCCAGTCCTTCCGAAGGGTCAGAGAGCACCGATCCTTTCTGTAACCTGTAACATGTAACCTGTAACCTGTAACCCTCCGGGGCCAGCAGCCTAACTGCTGGCACGGGCTTCGCAACCCCGAGGTGCCCTAGCCCTTTTGCCTGAAGATACTACGGACCGCCCGCGTAGTACCGTCTCCTGTAACCCTCCGGGGCTAGCAGCTTAACTGCTGGCACGGGCTTCGCAACCCCGAGGTGCCCTAGCTTTTTGCCTGAAGATACTACAAACCGCCCGCGTAGTACCGGCTCCTGTAACCCTCCGGGGCTAGCAGCTTAACTGCTGGCACGGGCTTCGCAACCCCGAGGTGCCCTAGCTTTTTGCCTGAAGATACTACAAACCGCCCGCGTAGTACCGGCTCCTGTAACCCTCAGGGGCCAGCATCTTCTGCTGGTACGGGTTTAGCAGCCCCGAGGTGCCCGAGCGAACACCAGTTAATGCACGTCGAAACCGCGATGGTGCTTCCGATCCGTTAATTTCCAGTATAACCAGGTATGCACGTCGAAACCGCGATGGTGCTTCCGATCCGTTAATTTCCAGTATAACCAGTATGCACGTCGAAACCGCGATGGTGCTTTCGAACCGTTAATTTCCAGTATAACCAGTATGCACGTCGAAACCGCGATGGTGCTACCGATCCGTCAATTTCCAGTATAACCAGAAATGCACGTCGAAACCGCGATGGTGCTTCCGATCCGTTAATTTCCAGTATAACCGTATGCACGTCGAAACCGCGATGGTGCTTCCGATCCGTTAATTTCCAGTATAACCAGTATGCACGTCGAAACCGCGATGGTGCTACCGATCCGTCACCGCGATGGTGCTTCCGATCCGTCAATCACCAGTATAACCAGAAATGCACGTCGAAACCGCGATGGTGCTTCCGATCCGTCAATTTCCAGTATAACCAGAATGCACGTCGAGACCGCGATGGTGCTTCCGATCCGTTAATTTCCAGTATAACCAGGTATGCACGTCGAAACCGCGATGGTGCTTCCGAACCGTTAATTTCCAGTATAACCAGTAGGCACGTCGAGACCGCGATGGTGCTTCCGACCCGTCAATTTCCAGTATAACCAGAAATGCACGTCGAAACCGCGATGGTGCTCCCGATTCGTCAATTTCCAGTATATTTCCCGTAGGAATACAAGACTGAAAACCGCAGTATTTGGTATTCACCAGGAACCCGAGTTTGTGTGCTTTCGTTAAACAAATCCAGAGCGAGCATTTCGCCCAAGTGCCTACAAGAAAGCTTGTTTCCTCCAGAATGTTTAATGAAGCAAATGCACCACCTGAAGTTATGCCGACGCCGCAACACCTACATTCTTCAGTAGTGTAGTTGTGCATATGTGCATGAACGTTGACAAGATGGCGGACTGAAACCGCAGCTTTGTGTCATCTTGTAACGTGAATTTATCCTAGCCAGTTCAACGAATCCCGAACGCTACATTCGCCTAAGGGCATACAAGAAAGTACGTTCGCTCTAGGGAAGGTAATTCACTTGCCCTAGTCCTGAAGTTCTTAGAATGCAAGTTGAAACCGCAACTTCTGCATTTATCTAGTAGGAATCTCAGAGTTTTGTGTGTGTAATAAAACGCACCCTGCAAAATGGCATTCAAGCCATTGCCAGAAATTTTAGAAATTTCCAAAGTTCATGTCCGGACTTAATTTTTTTAAACTACCCTTCGCACCTGCCCGAATCTAGATCCTAGAATATTTTTCCCTGGGTCCAGATGTGTAAAAGGTCCGTCAACCACGACCATTTTTACCTGTAATCCCATAGAAGGGGTGATAACAGGGTTGGGCCTATATAAGGGCTTATCTTCAAACCCTGTATCACTATCCGAGTTACTTTCAAACTAATCGAAGATGCCTCCGGTCCGAAATAAAATCGATGTGCGACCGTGGCCCTTCAAAATTAGGAGGCGACGTAAAGGGCAGAAAAGGATCCGTCCGTGGACCCCACATCTCTATAACCGCCCGGCATCCCCGACGACTACCCGCTGGTCACCTTTGCCCCAGTGGAGTCCGGTACCGGCCATGTTGTCTCCGTTACCAGATACACCAGAGAAGATAGGCAACATGCAGCCGAATTCCGCTACCGTGGATGACACCGATCAGGTGAGCCCTAGAGGAAATCTAGGACCCCAAACGTCGCCCCTCGACTTGTCCCGGAAGATGGAGCGTTTGTTTGGGAAATCCCCATCCATTCCGTAAGCAACGCCCACGCTCCAAACTACCCCGAATATGGAGTTCGACGCCGAACCCCTGTGGCCCTATACTCCTCCAGGACTCCCAGCGACGCCAGACACTCCCTCGCCCCTCATGAGAACCATCCTGGCTGAATGCGGCCCTTGGTGGGAGCTACTAGGCATTCCGCCTGAACTTACGCCAGAAGCCCCCACTCGACTACCCGTGAACGAAGATTTGGTTCCCCTCGCTGAAGGCGACGCCCTCGCCTCAGTCCTGGAAGAGTTGCAGCAACTCCAGCTCCCTGAACCAGATTTACCACCCGAGGTACTTCCGGAGATTCTTTTCCGACCACCGGTCGAAACGGAAGCCCGACAACCGACCTCACGCAAAACCAGACGGAGGGAGAAGAAACGCCGTTTCCGCGTGAAATTGCCTTCCGGAGAATTTTTGCGAGTTTCCCGAGACACAGCCCGTCAAATGGGATTATTGCCGCCGCAGAAGTATAATTAAACAGCAAGTATAAAATTTTTAGTATCTTGCCTTGCCCCCTTTTCCTCCTACGCCACTGCGATACTTGATGACCAGGGATGCTGATACCGCAGCTTCCAAAACGTCGATCCGCCGACGCATCAAGGATTTGTGGACGTGCAGATGGAGAACCCATGAAGAAGAGGCCCATGAAACACCCGTTTCCTCCGAAGGGACCGGCATGTGTAACGTTTCGCCCTGAGATTAAATCCTAGTAATGCTCAAAAAGCATTTGAATTGAATTCAGCGCGCTTTTTAAACGTTACGGATCTAACCGACGATAAGCCGAACGACATCCGATGCCGCAAGTTACGATAAGGCGGCGCGCAAGCGAAACTCCCCTCCTACTCTAATCGCCACCGGAAGCAGCAGATAAGGGACCCCGATACTATAAATACGAAGAACGCCCAACTGCCGCTCTCTCTCTGTGACCGATCTTCATCCGATAAGAAGATACCTGACCTGATCCGTTATCTAATCTGGCTGCATTTCCTACCGCCATTTTGTCGTTACGAACTGTTAGCAAGATTAGGATAATTTCACATCCGCTGTAAATAACCTGTACTGAACGCTATTCTATCATGTCGGTAAATTTCTGGTTAGTAGTGTAGCGTTTGAATCCGAAATATTACAAGTTCCAGCACACGCTGTTGAGATCTTGGAATATTTTACTTTCCCCATATCCAGACGTTCCCGTGCTCTCATCGACTGCGAAATCCTGTTTATTCGCAGTGCATGAAGTGTCAACAAATTGCCCGATTTCCGCGAAGACTAATTTGGTGTGATTCACAGCATATCACTTCGCCGGAAGCCACCGTTCGACCCGCAAGACCTGAAGTTAACATTCCCCGTCCGCAAATCGCATCGAACGTAAACAAAGTCGAAGCAACGACCTGGAGCTGATAGCGCACTATCGGACGAGCCGGACCCTCCGATAAGCGCTCCGTTCTACTTGCGAGAGGTGAAAAACTATCTACGCACCTGGAAATCTCGTGCTTCTGATCTGCGCGCTGCGTCCACCTAGAGGAGGCACTAACTTCCAGGGAGGAGTCGCATCTTAAACTCGAAACACACAAATAATCTCCAGGTAAAATTTGTCACGTATTTTAACTCGTAAAACTCGCAGAAGGACGGCGCCTACAAGCAAAATTCTGGGACTTTCGGCATCGATCGACTTCGAGCGGAAAATTCTCGCGGATCGACGCGGAAGGCAACACTCGCCGCCCGTCCGAGGATAGGCATCTCCAAGGCTCGTGACCTCCTCCGCAGAGGTGCTTAGTGGGCTGCCTGCCCCGACAACAAAATTTCAACGTGAATTCACCAGGATTTGTAACTTTCATATTTTGTGATATATAGTTCAGTTCACATTTACTGTATGATACAATTAGAAACATTATATTGATTTATTACTAATTTATCGTTGTTGTTGTATTTATTTATGCTCGAGCTCACCGAACCCTCTTCGACAGTGAGTTATCCCGCGGCTAAATTTAATACACCCTTATGAGAAGGGTGGAATATTACAAGAGCATTGTCTCAATACCTACATTAAGCAGAGAGATTCACTCCTCGAGGTTTGAAATAAGAATAGTTAACTAAGTTAACAACATCAATGCAATTTTGTTATCTATAAATAGATATCTGCTTTTGTTTTCTGTATGCAAAGATAAAATATGTCAAGTTAATAAAGAGGCAGCCTTCAGCATCAGAGCGCATTCCAAGGCTCTCAGATAAAAATTTATATTTCTATAACCGTTAAAGTTAGCGACTTAATTTTTTTTTTAAACTTTGTCAATGTTCTGCCTACATTTGACTCGATATGTATATATAGACATTTTCAATAATTCACATAGCTCGCCGCAGGGTGAAGTTTTAGATGCACGATTTTGATAATTCTATATTCCTAACTTTTTTTTCAAAAACTTTAAACATTTCCGACATTTCTGAATTACCATTATAAGCGCTCACATTTCAAGTATAAGTCTGCAAAAAATCAGAATTTTAGATTGTATACTTGAATTAATGCAACTGCTAATGTGAAGAAAAATGTAGTTTTTCTAATTCGAGCTCAGTCACGTTTAAAGGTCGGTTTCAAAGTTCGGGTGCGTAAATATAAACAATTGTAATTTGCACTAATCTGGGTATTTTCCTGCCAAGGGGTCCTCGGGGCTCTGCTTCTCTCCAAGGGGGCCCCCGGAAACCACAAGGTCAGGGGCGTGGGAACAATTTGCTGACCGTGGGAATATTTTGCTGATCGTGGGAACCCCGGGTCATCCTGCTAAGCATTCGAACGCGCAACTTACTTACAACCTACGCTAGTAACTTATTTAAATCTAGAGAAATGTATCTAGTTACTTGGAATACCCAGTATGTTGGTAGCACTGTTTTGTAGACAGGGATAGGCATATACCTTTACACGTGTTAGAGAGAAACAGACTATCCTCATGACTGTTAAATCTATTCGAGGATGATGATGATGATGATGATGTTGGTGGTACTTCACCTCGCTCTCTTCTTTTGGAGGTTGATTTGAAATACCCAACCGACTTACACAATGACCATGTGGAATTTCCATTTTGTGCAGAACACCGTGTTCCACCAAACAACAACAACACGCCTGGCAATTCTAAATTAATGTTAACCCTTTTCGTCAAAGAAAAATACGTCTTACATATTAGAAACTTAACACAATGTTTACTAATCTGGGTATTTTCCTGTCAAGGGGTCCTCGGGGCTCTGCTTCTCTCCAAGGGGCCCCCGGAAACCACAAGGTCAGGGGCGTGGGAACAATTTGCTGACCGTGGGAATATTTTGCTGATCGTGGGAACCCCGGGTATTCCTGCTAAGCATTCGAACGCGCAACTTACTTACAACCTACGCTAGTAACTTATTTAAATCTAGAGAAATGTATCTAGTTACTTGTACTTTCTTATGGAATACCCAGTATGTTGGTAGCACTGTTTTGTAGACAGGGATAGGCATATACCTTTACACGTGTTAGAGAGAAACAGACTATCCTCATGACTGTTAAATCTATTCGGGGATGATGATGATGTTGGTGGTACTTCACCTCGCTCTCTTCTTTTGGAGGTTGATTTGAAATACCCAACCGACTTACACAATGACCATGGGGAATTTCCATTTTGTGCAGAACACCGTGTTCCACCAAACAACAACAACACGCCTGGCAATTCTAAATTAATGTTAACCCTTTTCGTCAAAGAAAAATACGTCTTACATCTTAGAAACTTAACACAATGTTTACTAATCTGGGTATTTTCCTGCCAAGGGGTCCTCGGGGCTCTGCTTCTCTCCAAGGGGCCCCCGGAAACCACAAGGTCAGGGGCGTGGGAACAATTTGCTGACCGTGGGAATATTTTGCTGATCGTGGGAACCCCGGGTATTCCTGCTAAGCATTCGAACGCGCAACTTACTTACAACCTACGCTAGTAACTTATTTAAATCTAGAGAAATGTATCTAGTTACTTGTACTTTCTTATGGAATACCCAGTATGTTGGTAGCACTGTTTTGTAGACAGGGATAGGCATATACCTTTACACGTGTTAGAGAGAAACAGACTATCCTCATGACTGTTAAATCTATTCGGGGATGATGATGATGTTGGTGGTACTTCACCTCGCTCTCTTCTTTTGGAGGTTGATTTGAAATACCCAACCGACTTACACAATGACCATGTGGAATTTCCATTTTGTGCAGAACACCGTGTTCCACCAAACAACAACAACACGCCTGGCAATTCTAAATTAATGTTAACCCTTTTCGTCAAAGAAAAATACGTCTTACATCTTAGAAACTTAACACAATGTTTACTAATCTGGGTATTTTCCTGCCAAGGGGTCCTCGGGGCTCTGCTTCTCTCCAAGGGGCCCCCGGAAACCACAAGGTCAGGGGCGTGGGAACAATTTGCTGACCGTGGGAATATTTTGCTGATCGTGGGAACCCCGGGTCATCCTGCTAAGCATTCGAATGCGCAACTTACTTACAACCTACGCTAGTAACTTATTTAAATCTAGAGAAATGTATCTAGTTACTTGTACTTTCTTATGGAATACCCAGTATGTTGGTAGCACTGTTTTGTAGACAGGGATAGGCATATACCTTTACACGTGTTAGAGAGAAACAGACTATCCTCATGACTGTTACATCTATTGGGGGATGATGATGATGATGATGATGTTGGTGGTACTTCACCTCGCTCTCTTCTTTTGGAGGTTGATTTGAAATACCCAACCGACTTACACAATGACCATGCGGAATTTCCATTTTGTGCAGAACACCGTGTTCCACCAAACAACAACAACACGCCTGGCAATTCTAAATTAATGTTAACCCTTTTCGTCAAAGAAAAATACGTCTTACATCTTAGAAACTTAACACAATGTTTACTAATCTGGGTATTTTCCTGCCAAGGGGTCCTCGGGGCTCTGCTTCTCTCCAAGGGGCCCCCGGAAACCACAAGGTCAGGGGCGTGGGAACAATTTGCTGACCGTGGGAATATTTTGCTGATCGTGGGAACCCCGGGTCATCCTGCTAAGCATTCGAACGCGCAACTTACTTACAACCTACGCTAGTAACTTATTTAAATCTAGAGAAATGTATCTAGTTACTTGTACTTTCTTATGGAATACCCAGTATGTTGGTAGCACTGTTTTGTAGACAGGGATAGGCATATACCTTTACACGTGTTAGAGAGAAACAGACTATCCTCATGACTGTTAAATCTATTGGCGGATGATGATGATGATGATGATGTTGGTGGTACTTCACCTCGCTCTCTTCTTTTGGAGGTTGATTTGAAATACCCAACCGACTTACACAATGACCATGCGGAATTTCCATTTTGTGCAGAACACCGTGTTCCACCAAACAACAACAACACGCCTGGCAATTCTAAATTAATGTTAACCCTTTTCGTCAAAGAAAAATACGTCTTACATCTTAGAAACTTAACACAATGTTTATTGCATGGTCTGAAATTAAAAAAAAAAATTTGTTATGTGGCATCTGTACAATTGTAATAAGTCTTCAAGCTACGTCCAAAATTGATATGAAGAGATTTGTAGTTCTTGTTTACAAAAGTAGAGCTGTTTTGATGCTAATAATGAAATTCGGTTTCATTAAGAAAAGCTCAAACGTTAATTTTTGGAAAATATTTAATAATAATTATTAAAAAAATTTGTAACACTAAAACCTAAGTTGTTCGATGGCAAATAACAATCACAAAATAAGGATAGAGTTTATTTATTGTTGAAACAAATTTATAATTTGATAAATTTTTTAAAACATTTGAAAAATCCGGAAATTTTAACGAATGCCCCCCCATCGTGTGTATGTTAACAGGTGGCATTATTTTTTTGGTTCCAAACTCCAATATCTAAAGATTGTGTGATTTACTTCATAACTAAAATCCGGTATTCTATTACGTGGGTGATTCATTAGAAGTGAAAATTCATTCGAAGTTAAATTGTCTAAATCCATACCCATATAAATATGATTAAGGGCAATCCGAGTAATTTAATGTCTTATTGCTTTGATATCATTAAACGCACATTTATTATACACAATTTATATAAAGAAATCTCCATTTTTATTTACAAATGTTCTTTATTGTAATTGTTAATTCTTCCTCGATAGATTCGAGTATTTCGTGACACATTAATAGTCTATTTTCCCACACTAACTCAATATCTGCTATACAGTTAACTGGTAATTTTAATAATTATATAATTTAATTTTGGTATTACAGAGCTAATAATTAACATTAAATTACAACAGAGTAGTTATCAAATTGGAAAATTTATTAGAATAATGATAAAAAAATATTTTCTCATAACTGGAAGTCTTAACTAAAAAAGAACCATAAAAACAATAAAGAATTTAATTTTCATATATATCTGTTTTCCATCTTAAACAATTACTTGACATATGATGTAACATGCTGAAACATTCATCAAATTCTTGTCGTACACCTGCAACTTCGAGACTACAATTTTTTGATTTTGGGATAATCGATTGAGTAGCCCAACATTTATCTAAATCTGATTGCATTTTATCAGATTTTTGATTACATAAAGCTAATTCGGTATTTAAGTTATCAAAATCGTACCAGGTATTATTAACAAACTCGCTGTTTTCACGTCTTACAACATTTAGCGTATCGTAACAATCTTTTAATGTTACATTATGATTATATAACTGTGTATTAACAGCTAAAAGCGAATCTTGACACTGCTCCCATCGTTTGCGGTATCTGTTTTCATCTGAGCTTGGCGAAGTATCGTATTGTTCTACAAACAGCTAAAAGAATTCTCAAAATAAATTGAATTACTCTAACGTACCATTATTTAAAGTAACATCTCGATGTGGTGACAACGTTGTTCGGTAATATTGATCTGCATAAAAAAATGTAAATTGAAAAGACCTTAAAAAATATGAAAATGTAGTACTACATACATTCCTTCATACCTGCAGTTGAAACCGAGATATCTTGCTTTATTAGTTTAACAAAAATATCTAGGTTTTCTTACAAAAAATGTAATAACTTTTCACAAAATTAGCGTACCTTTATTATTGGATTCCAAACTGTCTTCCTGAAACACCTGCATGTTAAAACCTGAATCGAGAGGTCTCCATTGTGCATTTATTTCGTGCGTTTGATTAATTCTATGTAACGTTTGCTGACCATGTAGATTATAAGATGCGTTTACAGTCAATTTTCTTTTTGCGTGACACAATATGTTCGCACAAAAAACAATTATTAAAATTGTCAAACACCGGGTGAACATCTTTATCGTTCGGTTACAAAGCTAATTCACTATTTAAGTCTACGATTTTTGCTTATTTAAAGACTTTTACTGTAAAAATGACAAATGATTTTAGAATAGATAAGGGTCACGCGGTATTTATAATCGTAGGTTGTAAGTTCATTATTTTGCATATTTATTGCGGTAGCATGCAAATTTAATATTTTTAATCGGACAGACGTTTACTGATAAAAACTAATGCTCCATAAATATTAATGTGCGAAATCTAATATTTTTAAATTAGCGGGCGTACTTTTCCGATGCTACATGTTAGCTAACTCGTTATCTAAGTGCTTACTTAAGAACTTTTGTTGTAAATATGCAAAATAGATAAGACCACGCGATTCATAGGTTGTAAGTTCACATTTTCGCTTATTTAAGGAGTTTTTGTTTGAAAATATATTAAATGTCTATGAACAGATAAGAGCCACGCGAAATTAATAACGGGTGTATACTGATAATTAGAATGTTATTGTTCTGTTCTGTTTTAAAAAATTTATCAAATTATAAATTTGTTTCAACAATAAATAAACTCTATCCTTATTTTGTGATTTTGTTATTTGCCATCGAACAACTTAGGTTTTAGTGTTACAAATTTTTTAATAATTATTATTAAATGTTTTCCAAAAATTAACGTTTGAGCTTTTCTTAATAAAACCGAATTTCATTATTAGCATCAAAACCGCTCAACTTTTGTAAACAAGAACTACAGATCTCTTCATATCAATTTTAGACGTAGCTTGAAGACTTATTACAATTGTACAGATGCCACATAACAAATAATTTTTTCCTAATTTCAGACCATGCAATAATAATAATAATAATAATAATAATAATAATAAATTTATTGGTCCTCTCGATCATACAATGATATAGGACAAGTCACAAAAAAGCTTACTTAAAATTGTAATGTAATAGTTAAGACGACGTAGAATTACATAAGTTAACAAAAAAAAACGTATATATAAAATGCTTACAATTAAAATTAAAACATTATACAACTACCTAAATTTATCACATGCTAACTACGAAAACTACATTACGTTTATTGCACTTCAATTTAGTTTAAAATTTAAATGTTAAAAACTCATCTAGCGTATAAAAGGCGTTGTTTCTGAGAATTAAAGTTAAATCTTTTTTAAATGTCTTGCTACTACATGTTTTAAGACTAACAGGTAGTATATTATAGAGTACCGTACCCATATACCAAGGACTGGATTTATATAATTGAAGGCGATGATTATGATGCTCTAAGTTAAGACGACCGTAACGAGTGCTATATTGATGGTGCTCGTTTAAAAATTTGAATTTACTAATATTCGACTTAACATACAGTAAAATTTCTAGTATGTAGATACTAATAAGAGTTAAGATACCCTGATTGATGAAACTGGTTTTGCATGACTCCCGTCTCTGTAAATTAGATATATTGCGAATGGCTCTCTTTTGTATAACAAACACCCGATTTAGATTGCTAGCATTACCCCAAAAAATTATACCGTATCTAAGAACTGACTCAAAGTTTGAATAATAAAAAGTTCTGCAAGTCTCTATATCACCAAAATGAGTAATTCTATTAAGAGCAAAGCAAGTGTTTGATAACTTTTTACAGATAGCATTTATATGATCATTCCATTTTAAAGAGAAATCCAGATTAATGCCCAATAATTTAAAAACTTTAACATTTGTAATCGTTTTATTCGATACTTCTAATGTAACATCATGATTAGATTTGAATTTTTTTGTGAAAAATTGCATCAGCATAGTTTTATCTAGATTGGCCGTTAGCTCATTAATTTTTAGGAAGTTTAATAAATTTTTAAGTTCAAAGTTAGCTCTATCTACAAGATTTTCATCAGAATTTTCCGATATTAATAATGTTATGTGATCAGCAAAACAGGTAAATTTACAGGTTAAGGCGGAATCGATATCATTAATATATAGAAGAAATAGTAGTGGACCGAGAACGCTTCCCTGCGGAACCCTTACTTTAAGGGCAAGTTTTCCAGATTTTACCCCAGAAAAAGTAACTAATTGTTCCCTATTCGACAAATAAGATTTTAATAAATTATTTATTTTACCACGCAGGCCAAAATTTTTGATCTTATCTAAAAGGATATCATGATTTACGCAATCAAACGCTTTAGAGAGATCCACAAAAACTATCATTACCCGCCTGCCAGTGTCTAGATTATCATAGATGTTTTCTAATAGCTAACTTTAACGGTTATAGAAATATAAATTTTTATCTGAGAGCCTTGGAATGCGCTCTGATGCTGAAGGCTGCTTCTTTATTAACTTGACATAATTTATCTTTGCATACAGAAAACAAAAGCAGATATCTATTTATAGATAACAAAATTGCATTGATGTTGTTAACTTAGTTAACTATTCTTATTTCAAACCCCGAGGAGTGAATCTCTCTGATTAATGTAGGTAATAAAACACAATAACAGGGATTCAATATTTACGTAGGTTAAATATACCTAATAATAACATTTCGCGAGGTTGATCCTCCTGGATTAACCTAAAACCAAACAATTTTTTTTGAAAATTATTAATATACTAATACAATGCAAAAGGTTCTGACCAATATGTAAAACCAAACGTCTCATATCAAATTACGCACGCCCTCCAAAACATCGTGACGTCAGAGCTTCTAAACGTTCTGCGGGGGCGCTCGAATGCTCAGCAGCTCTAACTACGTGTGCCGTCAGAACAATTATTTATATTTATAATAAAGTTCGCAAACATTTTATTCTCTAGTCGTTTATAACTTTCACAAATCCAAGCTTTTCAAACTTCAAACGAGAGATCTAACAACCTTCTATTTTCGCAGCATTCCGTACGCCCCAACGCAGTTTTTAAATACAAAACACACTCAAAATGTAACAATTATATGAAACACCCTGTATGTTGGTAGCACTGGTCTATGAACAGAGATAGACATATACCTTTACATGTATTAGGGAGATATGAGTTATTTTCAAGGCCGTGACGTCAGAGGTGTGGAAGTGCGGTCCCAGAACCTTTTACATTACATGTTTTCTAAAAATTATCGTTTGAGTTTTAAACCACATGAGCACGGAAACAAACCAAAAAAATAAATCCCTACACAGATTCCTACATAAACTTACACGAAACGACACCAGATGGCAGCACCGTCGCATTCTCCCGCGCTTTCAGGCGTTGCCTCCTAGTGACGTCATGGAAAATTCCCAGATTAGTGCAAATTTCAATTGTTTATATTTACGCTAATAAACAATCAATCGAGATTTTAACAAAAACGTTAGTCGCAAATCTTCACAGCTACAAAATAAAACTTACACCAGCTTCCTAGCATAAGCCAAACTAGAGATATTTGCCCCGCGCCATCGAAATTCGCCCCATAAGAATAACATGGGAAAACGCCCCCAAAAGTGCGCCAGAATGCCCATTATCTCTCTACTATCATAAACCTGCCTTTAGATAAATGTCAGCCACCCGCTTTGGGCTGTATGTAAATAATCATAAACGTGCCTTAAGATAAATGTCAGCCACCCGTTTTTGTAGTCCCTTTGTTTGTTACTGTTTCTTATTTTGTACGCTGACAAACGTCGGCTCCTGTGTATACATATATATTTAGCAATGTGTTAGGCCAATAGACCGGTTTGCTGTACGTTGTCTTATGATTTCCCCACGTACCTGTGCATGTTTATTTTCAGGGTGAATTATTCACTGTGTAAGGTGGAGCTTGGAAGAAGTTCCTAAACGTCGCAGGTAGGTCAGGGCGCTCACCGCCGTGCTGGGAGTCGTGAGGCCGTATACATATCCTCTACCCCGATTGGCTTTCGGGGTTCTGCCAGGCGTGGGTTCCAAGTCTGAATCCCGTGGCGCCCATTTATTTTGCAACACCCTATACATCTCGTCGGGCTTGCCCTATGACGTACCGTTTCTAGGACCATGCCCATCTCTCTGAGCGTATCAAGCAGTGGCTATTGGCCTGTTTTTGAGATTTCTGGGGCAAGTGTTGTCTTTTCCCGGACGTGATAAAGCAAGTGGCACTCGCGCACTCTTTAAGTGTCATTAAAACCAATTGATACCGTAACAAGTTATTTTATGTTTAGCAACTTTAATTCCTTTGATGAATGAAAAATTATGAACTCTCAAATTTTGCTATCACTTTGATTGATTTTTTGTTATTAAATGTCACTTACACCATTCAAAAAATGCACATGCAAAGCCTGCTCAGAATCACAAATAGAGTGAACGGAGTATACGTTCAATTGTAAGTTTTATGTATTTATACTCTTCTGTATGTTATAAGACAACAAATCTTTATAAATGTATTGGCAATAATTAGCATAAAATGTGAAGTATTTGACAGTTAAGAACTTGCAATATTATGTTATGCAATTATGTTTAGGTTAGTTGTTTATTTCTTGTATTTAGAGTGTGTTACTATTAAAAAAAGCCAATCTTCTTATAACATAAAATCGGTGCTCTCTTTGTATGTTTGCGTGTATGTTTGTTCGCTATCTCCTCCGAAGAGACTGGCCCGATTAAGTTGTATGATGGCTTAAAATTTTGCTAATTTTTCGACTTAGATCGTAGGCCGGTTTTTATTTTCAAAGAAAGTGGAAAAAGTTTTATATCGCGTCTATGGGCGTGGGCTGTGCTGCCGCAGCTGTTGCCGCGGGTGATTCACTATGTTCATATGCTATTACAGCAGCTGTTCATTCAACCAAGCATAATTGGTCTGGTTGTAAAATGCCCGACTGCCACGCGGGTGGCCCGGGTTCGATTCCCGGCCGAAGCATACTTTTTTTAAATTTATATTAATGAATCTCTCTTAATTTAGTGAACCGAAGCGTAGTTCGGGTGACTCACTAGTAGTTTGATAATCACACTAAACTGAATCTTCTCGCTTCGCTTGAAGTTATAGAAGCGCCCAACAGTTTTGTAACTACACAGGGTAGTTTTTTCCCTTGCACTGAGATAAGGGTCGATTCTGTGCATGAAACTGAACAACTTTGTATTTTAAGCTAAAAATATACTTTATTTATATCTATACATACAGTGTGTTTCACTTTTCATGGGGACACCTAAATAACTGTTTTATTTTGAAAGCAATCAATATAAAATTTTTATCAGTTGTGTAATGTGTAGGCCACGACGATGCATCTTTTTGTATGAATAGAGTTATATATAGTCAAAATCTAGCCAACTATGATAAAAATAAAAAGTAGCGTTTTAAGTAAAGTTATAATAGCGATTAAGATAGAGGAAAAATGCATTAAGTAAAGTTGTTAAAAAGCACTCGAAAACTCCAAATACCAAATTTCGCAGTAAATTTGTAATTTTTCAACATTTTTATGTGGTCAGTAGAAAATAATTTGTTATTGCAATAATATTTTTAAATATTGTTTAACAATTGCAACTAGCGGCAAATTTAAATTTAGTGAAAATCAGAGTAGAAGACTTGAATTTAATTTTACATTAAATTAAAATAAAGTAATTCATTCTGCACATTTCTCATACTCCCAGTCCTTTTCCAAATGAGATGAAAAAATTACTGATTACATTGTACAAATAGGGTGCCATTTTTGATGATTTTTTTGTACCCTGGTTACGACCACATCTTGATTTTGATCTGGCAGTTCTTCCATTGCTACTGGGGGACATCCGGAATAATTCTTAGGTTTATACGTATTATAAATTATAAGAGTATATTCACATCTACAAGCATATAACTCAACACTAACTTGTGAGCTCTTGAATTAAGAACTATGGACTAAACTAAGTAATACAACTTGCTTGTCTCATGAATGTCTTTATCTTCATGGATCTTGGGAAATTGGGACCACCAGCTTGAGCTCTATCTTGGGAAGTTGAACAAAAAACGTGCGACTGTTTTATTTAGTTGTTAAATAGGATTTGCTGACGTTAGGTATGTTTTCAAGCAGCTCACAAAGACCCATTAATCCAAATGTGTGAGTTTTCACCCAATTTGTCCATTTTCGTTAACTTCTCAACAATGACTTCATGGAATCTTTTAGCAGCTAGTTTTGACATTTCGGCTCCCAACTCATTGATTGTCTTCGTCACCAAAGGTTAAACAGAGCCTGTCAGTCGTTTCATGATCCCTTTCTCAATGCTCTAAAATAACCCCAAATTCTCAGAGTGTATCACTAGGAATTCTTGACGCCTCAGTTTTTTAGAATATCTCAGTGAGACTCTACCTCAACCTTACATTATTTGGAAAATAAAAAGAGACAATGAGGATTCGTTTTGTATAAAAAAAATCGTTGCTCTAGTTGCCCTTTCGTTTGTAGTAGACTGAGCATTGGTCAATACGTTTTGGTAATATTTAGTATTTAATAAATGCAATAAATGCAGAAACAAGATGGCGTATCATGTTCAGAAACTATAAACCTTGTAGTTTCTGAAAATTATACGCCATCTTGTTTTTGTATTTATTGCATTTATTAGAATCTAATGATAGCAAAAACGTATTGGCCAATGCTCAGTCTACTACAAAATTCGTAGTGTTGTTTTGTATTATTTGTTAAAAATACAGTTTGTAGAGGCACATTTAATACAAAATATAAAATAATGCCAGAAAAAGCTCGCTTTTTGCATCCAAGCGACGGTTTTTAGAATGACTGTTAATTTCGGCTGCTTTAAAAGCCTATTTATTTAGATTTTTTAATTTCCCGACCACTGATGGCGTATACGCATGTTACAAAGGCTCAATCGTAATTGAACTTTGAGGGTTTACTTATCACCCTGCATGCCATATGTGACCCGTTTCACGCTTGGGAATGTAAAGCGACACTTTTGCCAATTCCCTGTGGGTAAACGCATTTGATTACACAGATTCTGCCATCCGGGGGAACACAATCGCAATTTGACGTATTTAGAGTGCGCTGGATTTGAGATTCGCCCTAATTTACAACGAGTGGGCCATTTCTGCTCCACTTAAAAAGCCAAAACAATTCTTATAACTGATCATGTCCACTTTCCATAGTACCCTAGCATTATTTTTACATATCCGAGAGGAAAGTGTATACCCGATTTCAAATTATCGGCGAGCACACAGAGCGCGGCGCAATCCTATTAATACATCATCATGCACTCAAACGAGCTTTTAATGCGGAACATACATTTTTCATTTCCTAGTTTCTTTGGCGCGGAATATCATAGTATGCATGCAAATAGAGCGCGAGCGAGCTGACAATTGACAGATCCTTATTGTACTCTGCTGGGGGTGGGCCTCTAATGTAAAAATCACCCCCTAAAGGGGTTGATGTGGCTGTATTGAAATCAGAGCATGCGAGACGAGAACTCTGAGCTTTACGAACCGAGCTTTTTAGGTACGCCAGCTTTATTTGTGTTTTCAAGGGTGGCTCTTGTCTATCAGTGGTTTGCTGGATCTGCTTTTCCATCCACAGATCGCTGCATTTTATTTTCAAGCCCGCCTCTTTGTTAATGGATTTGTAATGGGTTTCCTGATAACTAGAACGCTTAACTGGAATTTGTCACACTTTGTATCTTCTGAATCATCAAAACTGCATAAACAGAAAAATTCTCAACAACTACGCTTCACCTCAGGGGTATCTTGATGTACATGTAAAACTTATTATAAACGGTTGTAATTAAAACAAGATATTATTTTATTTTAAAATTTGCAAAACAAGCTGTTCGCTAATTAGAAGCATAAAAGCTGTTGTGCTCTACTTGTAGCGTAGCAAGATCTATACCTTTTCGAAATAAAGCAGCTTAGGTACTACAAGCTGTTTCAGAATTACTGAAACGACTCTGTTTAAAAAAATTTAGTGTCAACACCCTTCAAGACGTATATTAAATGATT
The DNA here is from genome assembly GCA_940337035.1 of Agriotes lineatus. Classification (NCBI taxonomy): domain Eukaryota; kingdom Metazoa; phylum Arthropoda; class Insecta; order Coleoptera; family Elateridae; genus Agriotes; species Agriotes lineatus. Next base: position 26,287 of record CALNHX010011190.1, read on the forward strand.
GTTTTGCAATTTTTCGTAACCATAACTAGATAGTATCATATCAGTGCATTACAATAACCCAACTAAGTCGTATCGGAAAGATATTACACGACACGATTATTTCACAGATACAGATAATATGGAGTTGGTTCTCTAAATTCTTTACTTTATTGCTTGCTGCATCACTAGTAATGTTTATTTAGTTAATTTATTTATATGTCGCTAACAAGCCCAAGCTCAATAATATGCAACAAACAACATTTGGTGCAGACAATGACACGAAATCATAAAATAAGTAAATATCTCATTGACTTAACTTAACTGTATAACGATATCGTTTTTGGTCTTGTATACTCGATACTCCTATAACTAAGTTTTATTGAGAATCTTCACAATCTGCATCTTAAATTGATTTATAGACAAAAAATATATCTGTATGATATTCACAGGAATTTATTAAATGCATCAACCTATATTGCAATGGATGCTCTCTAATGACTGGGTTTTAATTAATATTTAATTGTAAGTTAGAGCAAAATCCAATATGCACAATTCACTGACTTAATATTTTACTGTGTACGGAACTTTGCCTGCTATCAAATTATTAGGCTGGTTAAACTGTGACCCGTACTTCATTTACTTGTTCAAAATAAATGATTGTATGCTCGTTTTTATATTTTATCTAGCTGCAATTAATTATAAAACAATAGCTCTCAGTAAAGCACAAACTCTGATCCCAGTTGGGTTCCAAGTTGATTGCAAATTACAAATTATCTTATACGGCCCTGTTCACCGCATTTAGTTCCAATGCCTACGGGGCATAATTGTTTGCAATACTGTCAAAAAAACTACAAAATAGAGTACGTGTGCAAGTCTGCGGTATTTGACGTTTTAAAACCAGTGTAATTATGAGATTGGCACGGTAAATATTTAAATCTTTGCACTTTGGCGGTAATTAACAGCTTTTGTTAGACGCATTAATTTGTTCCGTGACGTCAGATGGACGCGGCCGAAAATTTAGCAATTGTTTTACCTTCGCATAACCTCAAATTTGGGAAACCGCTTATTTTTTGAACTGCGCCTTCGCTGTGGCCGTGGAAATGCTTGACTCTTTCTTAGTAAGGTGTGGTCTCGTATGCACATAAATTTCGCTGCGCTAACATAGATATTTTCTAAGCAAAATTGGTACCTTATTATCGGCGGAACTGCTTCGGGTCTTCGAGATGACGCCGTTGGAATATTGTTGCTGTTACTGGCCCCCTTGAAGTTCAATCTCCTGGAGACGTTGTTACCGAGCTGCACTTACCCCTGGAATGTTGATCTCTTGGCTCAGATGAGAATTTGGGTTGCAGTCAATGATCGGAAACTGGAGGTGCTGGCTCCCGAACACACAATCGGAGGTGAAAGGAAAATCTTAATTTTTATGTTATGGATCTTGCCACACACTTGTACAATAGCATGGAGATGTGTAGAATAAAACTGGGTACTTTTTTATCTAGGTAAAACACTTTATTCTATATTAAAACAGTAATTAATGTAAAGCACAAATTTGCTCTGTCATTCAATCATTTATTTCTTTTGTTCTCTTATTTTCCGTTATTAAAACAACTTAGAATCTATCGCTATGGTTACAATACAAACGGAAATAAGTTTTGGTTAATTTAAATACATTCTAGAAAAGTTTGATTACATAGTTTTAAATCTTCAAATTTCTTACAAACTAAATTTATTGTCCGATTCTTAGATTTAAAAATCGTTTATTTGCGCCACACACACACACGTTATATTATTTGCTGTGCTTTTCACAACCGTTCAATGCACTGATCATTTTAAGAGTTGCTTGCTCTCAATTGTTTTCTTCATATCCTGTTGCCTGCTTTTCTAATTGCCTTCTCATGTCCACCTGCCTGCTTTTTCAGATTGCTCTTTTGCAATGTATTGTTATCTTATTCTGGCTTCTTTACCTTTTTAGAATCCTCACCAATTTCACTAACTAGCTTTATTAAAACTACGCTTCTTTTACTTGCACATAGCAAACCTTTTTGTGACTATTAATTTCTTTCGGTTCGGCTATTCATTATGCACAAACCTATTATTTAATTTATTTGCAAGTCAACCTTGACCCCTGTGAAAAACAAGCTTGCCTTTTGCGTTCCTTACTTAATTACTTTATCATTACTGGCATCTCTTTAACAATGCATTTATTACTTGAAATTTAAGTTTAGCATTGCAGTTATATAAAACACCTCAACTCTGTGCTTATTGAAATGTTCATTAATTTGCACTGCTAGCAGAGTCGAGTCGTGAGCCTAAAACCATCACAATATATAGGAAAATTGGCCAAATAATTTGTTCATATAACAGGAATAAAAATGTTGGAATCGTTCTATACTGATAAGAGGGTATATTAAATTTAAGTAGCTGTCATAGTTGTGGTGAATCTATTACAAAATTTACGATTTTATACAAACATGTAGCATCGCATACACACTTTTGGTTTATAATGTTTGAAAGTAAAAATCACTAAGTAACAGAAGATACGATCTGGCAGTTGGGTATATTTTATGCTGTTTGTAACATAGATAACTTAGTATTTTTTGCACTTTTTCTATACTGCTCTACAAATGAACTGGGCCACCCATAAAAATTGTATTTAACTTATTACATTACGTCATAAAATATAATATATAAAAGCTTTTGTTTTATAGTATACTCATATTAAGCATATTTAATTGAACTATCCTCAAATATATCAACTGAAGAATTAACAAAATCATATTCATAAAATTACAAAATAATAAAATTATAAAAGAAAACGATATTTCACAAAAATAAGAGGAATCACAAAAAAGGTTAATTAATAGTTCTTTGAGTCTCTTTGAAACGTTTAAAAATGTTTAGCAACGATTTGGCATACTTTGTATGCAATGTGCTATCAACATTGCGGCAAAATTCAAATTTTTAAAATGATAATATTTTATTAATGGACTTAGTTTCATTTAAACCAAATTATGAAAAGAAATGCTTTTTATAGTGACACAACCATGAAAGGTTACCAAAAATGCCATGACTGCCCTTTTGGAAAATATTTTAAAAATTCCACCAATATATGCAAATAGTCCAGTTCATTTGTGGAGCAGTATATTTCGTTTATATAGTAGTTACAGTATGGAGACTATATAATAGGCCCGTATTCTAAGTGACATCTAACATACACACAAGTAAATAAACGATGGTAGTTTGTTGAGTTCTGCTGAATTGTGCAGTATGAATCTCAGCATTTGGTAAGCTTTTTTAACACATTGGAATATATTGCTATGATATTAACATGATAAAAAAAATTCTATAAAAAGTTGAATCACTTAAAACTGGCCAAGATTGGTATAATACCTGCAAAAATAAAAGATAAATCAGTATCGATATGAATAACGTATACATGTTCATTTAATGCACTGTGTGAGTGCCAGGAGAGGGAATAACCAATTGTTTTTGTTTTAAAAATGGGAGAAGCTGGCGGGTAGAAAAATTTAATAAATTGTAACAGCTATTAAAATGTTCTTCCATGATTAAAGTAAAACTAATGAAGTCTGGGTAGAACTATTGATAATAGTCTACTTATAAAATACCTGGAAAATTTTTCGAAAAAGTGTAAATCTATACAGAATGATTAATTTAAGCGAAATGTAATTTTTTTCAATTTTTTCAAATACAACACCCAGTATACTTTTTTCATATTTTTATTTCTCGTGAAAAGTAGATACTGATTGACAATAGGTGTCATAACCATAAGACGAACTCTTGAGATATTGACGCTTTTATTCGAAAATTTCTAAAATACAAAAGTATTATGACAATAGAACTTAACAAAACAATCAGGTAGGCTCGCCGCTCATAATAAAGAGAACAATTGCAAATATTGGTTTGACGTTTATCTAATTAGTGTTCCATTGGTTTTTGTGTTTTTGCATTATCGTTTTGCCATTTTTGTATAAAATGAATTTTCTAAAGAAGAAATGGTCGATATGATCTTTATTTATGGCGAAGCTCAAAGAAATGCTTTGCCGTTTGTACCGTGAACAATACCCAAAAAGAAGACAATTGCGGAAAGAATCATTTACGAGTGTGGCTGAGAGATTTATAAATTTTGGAAGTGTGTGTTATCGCAAGCACCCTAAAACAAGGATAAATGAAGAAATTGTGTTTTAAGTTGTGCCATCTCTTATATCAATATCTCAAGAAGGTTTAGTCTTATTGTTATGACACCTTTTATCAATTCGTATCTACTTTTCACGGGAAATACAAATATAAAAATATACAGGGTGTTGTATTTGAAAAAATTGGGAACAATTACATTTCGCGTAAATTAATCATTCTGTATAGTTTTACACTTTTTCGAAAAATTTGCAACATATTTTGTAAGTAAACTATTATCAATAGTCGCTGGTGCAAATAGATTTAAAAAATCTTGATGACAGCGCTACATCGTGGATTCAAAGTTGACTCTATTGCGGTACAGAAGTGACAATATCTTCAGAACGGTTAGAGATACAGACACAACTTTACACATTTTTATTCTAAATGTTACAAAAAATCAAAAAATGCAAAAATATACAAAGCGTTCTATAAAAAAGCACAAGTTTGGGTTGCCATATATTTGTCAATCACCCTGTATGTACGTAAATATTTTTATAATGTAGGTCCAATGATCTTGTATTACCATACCAAAATTGGTTTCGATGTCTCTAATAGTCAAGGAGCGATCCTCCGTCCACACAGAAAACACCCACCCTGTATACGACCGAAACATGGACCCACAAGAAGACTATCCGGAACCATATACAGCCGCACTTTATTTTTTTTTGGTCTTATAAATAGGAGAGAATAACATTTAAACGCTTTAGCGTTCAAAATAAACTGAATGGCAAACATAGAGGAAGACGAGTTCCATAAAAATGGAGTGATATAACAAAAGTTCTAATAGGGCAAATAATTGGAAAAGCAGTTCGATTAGTATCAAATAGGGAGGGTAGCGAGAAGTAGAAGAGTCATTAAAAATTTGGAGATTACCAACAGAAACATGGATCAAAATGCGTCTATTAAGACGTTATGACAAAATAGCGAGATCTCTTTTCAATATGGTGCCCAGCAGTTTCAAAATTTGTTGTAGTATTCCAACCCTTATTTTCATAAATTGGCTTTTTATGCGGCCTTTCTATACATCCTTGATTATTAATTTCATCACTTTTAACGCCCTATATCAAAATTTTCTAAAACTTTTTTTCAATATGTTGCTGTGCCCTGTGTTTTTATTTTAAAATGCTATAAGTTATATAAAACAATTTTTCCCGCTGCTGATCATGTAAGGCAATGGCAGCCTTTTAGTAACAAAACGTGTAAGTCGGTGATTATATTTGTTTACTGCTTTCCCTTGACAACGGAACTTAATATTATTATTAAGTTACTAGGATAATAAAATTAAAACGCAAGATGCAGACTTAGACGTTTTGTTTATAATTGCAAGTGTCTAGGTGACATGTGACACTCACAGGTAACACGACCCACAAAAATTAATCCTGGTGACAGGTGACGTGACAAACCAAACAATTTTTCAAAAATCTAGGCTTGGCTTGTACTTGCCTACCTCAAATGTTAATAGGTCCTTACATTCCTTGTTACTTAAATAGCTATTATCTTCATCAGTGTTCAGACTATTAATCAAATTAATTTTAGTATTGTTAAGAGCTTCATTACCGCACTCAGTGCGGCAATGAATAGATATTACCAAACTCTTTTTATATAAAAAAATACATTGAACCAGAATTTATTGATGAATATAAAATATTGAACAATACACGTTTGCTTATGGCACTTCACGAGACTCGTTTGATTGCCGCAAAATTCGGCTTACCGCCTGATTTTGGCAATCAAACTCGTTTTGTTAAGATGCTCATAATCAAACTTGTATCGTTAATATCTATAAAAGCATTTTTCTTTTCGATAATGATATCCAGTTGAAGGTTAAACGGTTTATCTTTGCAAGGACCATTCATCGTTTTATATCACGTTTCTGGTGTTTTATAGAATTGTGCTTCATCCAGTATTTGGCCAACTTAAAGCTACTTGCACATGCCCTCGTTTAGCTAGCACTTTATTATTATTATTATTCATATTATACGTCTTTATAAGAAATTTCTGCTTTATGATCGACCATTCTAGCATTAATGTTGGATCCTGTTTTATGAATATGGTAAATACGTATAGGAGTTTTAAACATTATTTGAAAAAATAAGTGTTTTAGAAACTAGTTAAAAAGTATTGCATTCTGTTAAGATTCGTAGTTTTTATTGCTAGTTTTAATCATACGTAAACATATTGCAAGTGTTAAGTTTAGGTAAAATAGCAAAAATTTCAAGTTTTATTTCATCCTTCTTATGTCTATATGTAGATCAAATACGTTACATTACCCACTTTGAACAAATACTTTTTTATATTTTTTAGTTTGATCTTCTTTGTTGCTTTACACTATTAACTATTACGCAGAGTACCTAAGAAGAAACTGTTAATAATTATAAGTTTTTAGTTATTCCCTAACCTTTTATTTAGCAGTACTGCTCTCAAGTAACAAAGGATTTTCTGTAGGCTAACTTAGTTGGTAGAAACTACAGGTAACTAACAAAATGGTGTTCGGTGTAAACAAACTGTGCCTTGTTTATAGTGTTCTTAACAAATTCTTAAATTTTAAGTCCCTGTGTTATTTCTGACCAAAACATGGTGCAGTTGGTAGGATTTTAGTTACTGTAAGGATTGCAGTCTACAAGAAAATAATTATAAATTAAATTTTTGGGACAGAGGCACAAACGAAAGTAAGCAATATGAAGTCCAGCAAAGAATTAAAAAATAAATACCCAACAGTTTCAAATCTATATGCTAGCATCAAATACTATGAAAGAACCTGATGAGGCCAAAGTTGTAATTCTGCTAAATGTGCTGAGAGAAGACATTGAAATTTTGAATAATTTTGGTGTGTCACAGAATAACAGAAAGAAATGTGATAGAGTAATAGAGTTTGAAATCGATGCAAATTTAAAGAAAAATATCTGTTAAAGGCTTTATTCAGAACTTCCCTTGCAACTGCAAATTGCGACACTAAACAAATTTAAAAATAAATCAAAATAAGGGTAAAAATGGTATGTTTTATCGGACTTTTCCAGTGTTTTGAGTGTTTATCACACAAAGTTTCGGGAATTCTGTTCTACTCCCGTCCTCAGGTGCATCCTAACGATCTGACAACCACACTGCTGGACGATGAGGGTGATACCAGACGCTTAAAAAGATTTAAACCATCGGATCTTTCAACCAGATTTGACTAACACTGTAACATTTCTAAACCATTACTTGTCATGGAATAACTGTACTTAAGTTCAATTACTTACTGTTATAATGTATAAGTATTAATTACTTAAAAAACACGGCCTCGTTGATCCTTCGCGAAATTTAGCATTGGTGTTTCGCTTTCCCTTTCAGTTTACAACCGTTATAGCAATTTTGAATATATTAGACAGATGATGTTTATTAGTGAAAATTGCACATTGAACACAACTATTACATACTGACGATTTTTGTATTTTTGTTAATATTTGCGTTTGTATTTCCATTGTTAATATAATAATTCCCCATTTATTTCTTAATAATATTTACTACCAGGACCATCGCCCAATGCTTCATAATTAAAATTTATAGAAAATAGTTCAATCGCTATTGACAATTAGTTGAATGCGAACTATTACTATTAGTAAATGTCAACATATTTTCAGTTAATTTATGTGAGAAAAAGAACTGC
>CALNHX010011191.1:0-34099 GCA_940337035.1 Agriotes lineatus
AAAAAAATGCTTATTTTTTAAGCTTTATTTCCTGGCAAAAGGAAAGAATCAACTTAAAGATCACCCTGTATAATGATCTATAGTGGAAGAGATAAACAATGAAAGATCCCACGCTTTGCTTATACATGTATATAAAAAAATTTGAAGACACTATTACAAATGTGGAATATATAAACGACAAATTATTACATACCGATTTTTAACTGCAAGACCGCAAACTCTACATAGTTATCGTATATGCGCCGGATATCAGTAAACCTAAAAGCGAAAGAGACAACTTCTACGATAAACTTATACAATTTACTGGATGCCTTAACAACGCAGGAAAAAATTTCCTCTTGGGGTACTTTAATGCAAAAGTCGGAAACAATATTTTATAAGTAGTGAAACAGAAGTACAATGGAGATGTAATAAACGAAAATGGAAAAGAGCTGATAGATCTATGCGCACACTATGAACTAAGAATTAATAACACGTTATTTCCCCACCAAAGCTAACATAGATATTTATGGCCTAATACACGCAACCAACATTCAGTGCTTGACTATAAAGTGCGTTAAAAAACCGTTATCAAGTGGCCTAGTGTCAAACAGTAATTTTTTAAAGTCATGCTTAACTTATTTTTTGCACTTTCGGGACTAAAGTTGGAGCTTTAGTTACTTATTTCAGGGACTAAAGTATGTAGCTCATTTAATCCCTAGAGACTTCAGTAATTACTTTAATCTCTAGGGACTAAAGTAAAAATGTTACCGTAACTATGGTAAATTTATGTATACAGCATTCTTAATAAAATTTGCATTTAAAATTAATAATTTGGCAGTACTGAAGTTCATTGTCAGTCTATATCAAATTCGAAGTTAGTAGGTTAGGTTTGGTTTGTAATTTGACAAACACTGACGCAAAACTTAATCTGCAAATCTTGAATTTGTCATAGACTGAAAATACACTTCAGTACTGCCAAATGATTCAGGCTATCCAGGACCTGCTGCAATTCAGTTTTTAAAAATCGCTGTGTACACAACATTCTTAATAAAATTCGTATTTAAAATTAAATTGTAATTGTCAGTTTTCAAATTTTTCGAATGTTTGATGATACTGTTCCCAAAAGTGCAAAAAATTGCGTGTATCACACGGGACTAAAGTGCCTAAATTCTTTAAGTCATTATTTCACTCGGGCGCTACAGGCTCTCAGGAAACAATATTCACTCGCGGGATTTAATGATGCACTTTAGCCCTTCATAATATAATATACTATTATGAATTGCGTACTAATGCACATAACCTCACTTTAACCACTGACAACTCAAGTGACCGACGATGTAATAATTTGCGCATAATCACATAACCGCACTTTGACAACTGGCAACTGAATTCTGGGTAGAGCGATGTAATAATCAACAGTAATTATATAAATGGTGATAATTTTCACTAGATTCACGAATTTTTGTTGCTATTAAGAACTTCGTCCACTCGTGAGATTTCTTAATAGCAACAAAGATGAGTGTCAATTTAGTTAAAATTATTTTAAAAAAAATTACCACAGATGTAATTCGGCATGACTATTCAATTCACCTGTCATCCGTCAAAAAGTGACCAATGAAAATCCAGAATTCTGACGTTTCTTGACCAATCAAAAAAATATCAGTGGATATATCCTCCTAGAAGGTATTCAAGTGACTATTTTAAACAAATGTGATTTTTATTAGAAAAAGTCAACATTAGTGTTCTGTTACTATAGAAATTGCGTAGTTTGTTGCTAGATTTACTGAAAACTAATTTGAAAAAGTAGTTTGCTTCATTAAATAGTCAAGGGTAATACCACAAGTAGTGGATATATTTTTGACAAATATTTTGCCGTTTCCATGTAAATTATTGCTTTTAAATTTCACGAAACAAAATCATATCAAAAATGTCACGAGCCGAAGGCGAGTGACATTTAAATGTGATTTTGTTGAGTGAAATTTGCAATAATTTCTATGGAAATGGCAAAATATTTTTAAAAAATATATCCACTTCGAGTGGTATTTGGGACGACTATTTAACAATATCAATACATAACGATTAACTTTATTGAAAAATAATCCAATTAATATTCATCCTCAATTAAAGGAATACTTCCAAAACACAACATTTTAAAATTTTTAACTCAAGCCAAACTTTATTCACACAGTTTGTTGGTGTTTAGTTTTACGTAACTTAGCGATATCACCAAGGACAGAACATCGTTGCTAAGCGATATTTCGCAACAAAGCTATTTAGTTTTTGAGTAGGTACTTACATTGTTTTGTGAATATTTTGCATGGTGCCCAATATTCAGTGATATACTGCTGTTATTGGTTGAAAAAAGCAAATGTCTGCAATATGATTGGCTTATATGTTATAGCGTTGAATAGTCCCTCGAATATCATTCTTAGTCAAAGTTAAGTAGATTATTTTTGCTGTGGTATCACTATTCATGTCCATTGCGCTTGGGATTAGGACTCGTGCTAGCGCACTCGTCCTAATCGTACCAAAGCGCAATGGACATTCGTGATACCACCACAAAAATAGTCGACATAACTTTGACTACTCATGGTATTACAAGTGACTGTTTTTTAAACAGTCCAGGTTGTAGATAGGGTTTAATGGAGCTTCCAGATGAGTGTCCTGTTATTTTTAACAACTGCTGCTCACCTACTCCACTTTTAACTACACTTCTCCAATAAATTAACGCACCACCAAAAAGTAGCCAAAAGTTTAGAGTTAATTTTTGTCGAAACCACTTATCCGATTTGTCTCTTTCAGAAAGTTAGTTCTATTCGCATAGAAACTTATTTTTGTATAAATACCGGGTGTAACAATTATTACGTGCTTTTTCCACAAAATTTATAACACCCTGTGGGGTTCAGCAGTTACAATATCAAGTTATAATTTAAATCAAACTCTAGCCTTATCTTTTTATAACATTTTGTTTTTTAATTTACTCTTTTATCTTAGCTACTGCAAGAGAAACACAATTTTATAGCATAACATGTTTTTATGCAGAACTAAATTTAACAAAAAAAAATCTGGTGTGATACACTCACACAACTTCCTTTTACAGTAATCTTATAATTAGTCAAAAATTTCATTTTTAATTTTAAAAAATTTGTCAAAAATTTTCAAAAATTACAAATTCTGCAAAAACGGTACAAAATAGAGCGTTAGTTAAAGAGACAAATTTTCTATAGAATTTTAAGGTGAATTCGAAAATGTAATAATATACCGGGTGTTTTATTTAAAATAGGAGTTAATAAAAAAAATAGAAAAAAAAACAAAAGAAACCCACTTTAGAAGTATTCAACTGGAAAATCACCTATCTCACATCAATACACATTAAAAATATAATAAAAATGTAAAGTTTAAAAAAAATCGTTAGAGCCGTTTTTGAAAAAATCGAAAAAAAAAATGAAAAATCACAAGAGTAAACACCTACTTCCGGTTATGCGATTTTCTTCAAAAGCTTGCTGTCTCATCTACATAGTATACAAAACTTATATATGAAGTTTCAACGCCATACCTCTTTTCGTTTTGAGATATTCTGTTCACAGACAGACACACAGACAGACAGACACACAGACAGACCAATGAAAAAAAATATGTTTTTTGGGATCAGGGGACTCTAAAACGTGAAGATCTGTTAAAAACTCAATTTCGAATTTTTGGGGTGAATCCAATACTTCCATTATCGTAAAAGGAAGTAAAAAAGAAACAAAATGTAAAGAAAAGTGGAATAGAGTAGTACACTAACTTTCTGAAACTTGTCATTCAAAAAAAAAAAAATCGTCCAAATCGGATAAGTGGTTTCGACAAAAATTAACTTGAAACTTTTGGTGATGCGTTAATTTATTGGAGAAGTGTAGTTACGTTGCAGCAGAAGAACGATTTGAATGGTTTATGAAAAAATAGTCGCTGTAATCAGTTGCTAGCAAATAGTCAGTGTAATTTTGATGCTATTGGTCAATTTGAAATTTTTTCTCACTACTATTGGCTGATAGGACTGTTTAAAAAATAATCACTTATAATACCATGAGTAGTCAAAGTTATATCGACTATTTTTGCAGTGGTATCACAAATGTTCATTGCGCTTTGATGCGATTAAGACGAGTGCGTTTGCACGAGTCCTAATCCGAAGCGCAATGTACATGAGTAGTGATACTATCACAAAAATAATCTACTTAACTTTGACCAAAAAACATATAACATGTTATATGCTCTTTGCTTTGACTAAGAATGGTATTCTAGGGACTATTCATCGAACTGAAACCATTTTTTTAAATTTGTTTATCCTGAAATTGAGTTATGCTCGATTTAATTTCCGACAGTAAACAAACTTTAAAACCACTAGTAAAAATTGTCGATCATTTTCACTAGTGAAAATTGTCGATATAGTTAATTTTTATTGGCTCGAAGACGTCAAATCTTGTATTTTTATTGGTCAGTTCTTGACAGATGACAAGAGAGTTGAATAGTCACCGACATCCAGTCGTAACACAAAATTTAGTTCAAAGACCTCTCGATAACGGTTTTTTAACGCACATAATAACTAGTAGAAACTTCCATGCATTACAAATTCTCGACGTAAGATCACTGACGTCTGCAAATATAGGAACAGATCATAATTTGGTACTGTACAAAATAAGGACCTATAGTAAGAACATTTTGCAACAAAAACCGCCTGAATGGGTAAAAAACTAAACATACGAATCCTTAGAGAACGACAGCACAAAATATCTGTATAGCCAGAGAGTTGACCATAAAATATCACATAACACCATAAATGAAAATTATGACTTGATGCAGTATGGAACAAAATAAGTAATAACGTCATAGAGGCAGCAAAAAAAGCATTGGATACTAGAAAGGCTAACATCAACCCTATTAAAAAGAAAAAACCATAGTTTAAAAACGACGTCAAACGTGAAGTGACAAAAAAGGAAGCGTATCTTATATACAAAACTACTTACACCGAATAAGACCGCCAAGCGACTAATATCATTCACAATTGACCCAACCAGAAAATAAAGCAGATTAAACAAAATTACTGAGAGAGATTCTCCACGTATAGAACACGATCTATATGGCGGACAGAATGGAGTGCGGAACTTAGTATTAACCAAAACCAGTTAATGAATGCAGCAAAGCAAAAGTTGACTCAGGAAGATGGCTAAAATACTTTAGCGATGTGTATAACGAAAGTAGTAATGACGTAGAACAAATAACTTACAACTTACGATAGCACAAGAAAGGGTAAACACTGTTGCACTCAAACTAAGAAACAGAAAGTCACCTGGTATCGATGGTCACCAATGAGATGATCAAATATGGAAGCGAGAAACTATTTGAAGAATTGGTTACGCTATTTCAGAAAATACTAGACACAACATGATACCCGACCAATGGAAAACATCTGTCACAATACCTATTTTGAAAAAAGGACAAAAAAACGCATTTTGCAAATTACCGCTGAACATGTCTACTGAGCTCGGTGATGAAATTACTTACAAAAATTATCACGGAGGACATCAATATTCAAATAGAGATATCAGAAGAGCAACAAAGGTTTAGAGACAACAGATCGACAATAGATGACATATTCATTCTCCGGCAGACAAAAGAAAAAACTATCGACTTCAGCAGACCAGCATTTCTATGCTTTATAAACCTTACAAAAGTTTTTGACAGGATCAGACTGAAATATGTTGCCAAACTTCTGAAACAAAATAACGTACCTAAATTAAAATATCATAAACCTCGTTAACAATATAACACAGAAAACAAAAATTAACATCAAAGGCAAATTAACGGAGGCAGTACCAATATCAAGACGTATCAGACGGGGAGACAGTCTTCAGTCTTATGCTGTTTAGTATTGTTATGGATAAAACCATATCTTCGGCAAAGACCTGCAGGAGAGAATACCGAATGGGGCCCCACGAACTAAAAATACTTCGCTACGCCGACGACGCGGTAATAATGGTGGACAATGAAGATGATCTTCAACGGCTTTTGTTTAAATTTAAAACTGCAGAAAAATATAGGTAATATGCAAATATCAGTAATAAAAACTAAGTGAATTGTGACATCAGGAGGTGCAATTCTATGCAAGCTTATGGTAGGATATCAAATACAAGATGTACGATGGACTAGGGCCAAACGCAGACGGCGAGAATGGGACGCGCACGTGAATCGAATGGGCACTGCGAGAATGGCAAGAATATCACTCCAAAACGGACCACTTGTAAGAAGACCACCTGGCCGACCACCAGAGGGATGGAAGAAGAGTTGGGGCTCTACTTTACAAGACAATTTCTAATATATTGAAGAAAAACAGGAGATTTCCCTATATAAAGCAAGAAAAAGACGTTTAATCACGGGACTGAGAACTATAATTAAATCTCATTATAGTCCTCAGTGTTATAATAGAATCGCATCGTAAATAATAAGTATGGTATACGTCTTGTTACCAGGCTCGGCTGAAGCTTTCTGTGTTAAGCTTCGCTACTAGTACCATAATGATTTGCATTAAGACCCTCATAACATACATAACTATTATGAATCTAATTTTCGCACCTCATAAATTTATGAGACTATTTCCCGTATATACAGCGAAGCCTATAATTGGCCTAACGGCTGTTGGCTGAGTACCAAAATAAAAATAAAAATCAATCTCTTATTATCTAATCAAATGCCTCGATTTTTAAAAATTCAACCAATCATGCGTATTGTAACGGTAAAAATCAAATATTTTTCTTGTGATTTTATCAATTTATTTTTATCACTTGTATCCACGGCAAATACAAAATTTTGTTGTTTTAATCAAGATAGTATTTCAAAGATACCATTTAAACTGTCATTGTGTGTCATATGCATTGCGTACTGCGCGCTGATACAAAATGAACCAATATTTGGGAAATAGTCTACAAAATGTATTTAGAACTCAAAACTTGTTTTGTGAGAATTTGATCAAGTTAGTTTGTCTCGTGACGTTGCCAAAACAACAAACTTTAGTAAAAAAAATACCGGCCAAACCATTCGTCCTTAATACATTATTACCGATAATTAACGTCATATATTGTATATTTTAAGAAGAGGGTCACAGGCACCAATCACAAGTTATAAAAGTTATACTTTTTTTGCCGTTACGTGATCGTTTGTCATTTTGACTAATGAAACATTTAACCTATAACTTGACGTTTCTTTATAATTTATTCGTTTAATTCTCAGAACTGAAAATCGTTTGTACAAAACTCTTGTCTAGCAAGGTTTTCATTTGCAATTTACAGTTTTTGTCGCAACTGCAATCTCCACCATACCAAAACTACTATGCGAAAGGTCTCATGAAACTGTATAAATTTTATTAAGGCAGCAACCTCATCGGAAAATTGAGTTTAGCGAAGGTGTCCCGCCGGATGGATGTACACACGCTATCTCGAGAACGATATGACCTATCAGGATGATTTCTACGCAGTTTGTGCGAAATATTAATGCAGAGAACTGAAAAGCTCTTGGGCGACATAGTCGTTTTTCTTTATATCTGCTTTTTTAAATTTGTTTTAATGATACCAGTATTAGCCGTTAAACTGATGCGTAATTACGGAGCGCGGTGGTACACAGTTGGGATGCTGAACTTACGGCCACAAGTTCGAAACTTGATACTGAATGCATTTTTTTATTGAAGGAAGAGAATACACATTTCTGTCCACTGTCACCGTTGAATGTGAAATGCCACAGCATAAGCGACCTTCTGCCCCCACAGTGAAAGCTTCGTTAACAGATTGCAAAAAGTCCAAATTAGCGTGTCTTAAGGAGGGGGTATTCCAAAGAGCACATAGAAAAGATCCCTTCCATCCCAACACTGTGTCGAAGTATCAACAAGGCGTGTATCTTCTCATTTTGTTTTTCATTGCCTTCGTGGACTAAGAATGCGGAGTACCAGTTACATTACACCGACTGCTTTGACCATATAGTCAAAGTCCTATTTATAATTTTGCCGAGACTAAGTAAGTAAAAACCCTAGCAAGGTATGTTTTACATGCTACATGCTATAGTAACAACATGGAACCCACGGCTGCATATCCATTCCGAAGGATTTCATTCTGTGTAGAGGCTTTCATCCAGATTTTTAAAATCCTCACCGGGATCGGGAATCGAACTCGTGACCTTAGATCAGTAGTCAGAATGCTTAACCCACTGAGCTACCGAGACCGGCTAGACTACATTCTTTAAGGATAAAATTGTTGAATAAAGGTTCCATTGGATATATTATTTTAACTTGCATAACTTTCGTTTGCAAAATATCAGTGATCCAATCTGTCTTTTGTTTTGTTTACTTAAGGGCTTAACAGTGACGGTATTTTGAATCTGCCTAGTTACTTTACCGTATACAAACCTGGTATCAAAAGAAGGCTAATGGAAATCTGCATCCACCAATACCAAGATATACATCATGCATTAAAAATTACTATTTTATTAATAGAGTAGCTGATTAATTTCGATCAACTTTATTACTTTTTAAGGAAACTAAATTTTAGTATAACTTACATTAGCGAGAAGAAACACCAAACCACCCACTGCCGATTTCGCGTATATAAAACCTTAAAATGTATTTGAAGTTAACCTGACCCTAGCCCTATTTAAGACTTACATCCGATATAATCGAGGATAGGTACTTCAAATTAACAATAGTTGGCTTATCTTTGCTCCAATACATACACAAATTGAATGTGAAGTTTAAATTATTGCTCTGTTGTCACTTTCGAATAATTGTTTCATACTGATGCATAAGTATTTTTGGAAAATTCGTTTACTTATCGGAATTTATTCTTCCCTTAAACAGCGATGTTCGTGTTTGGGTGGTAGTATAATTGTGGTGGTAGAAAAGATCCAAATTCGGAGATGAGATTTTCTTACGTTGAGGAAAATCGAATCTCAAAATAATTCCGTCGTTTATATAAGACCGGGCACAATACAAGTTTTCATTCATATTACAAGCAACAACATTTCGAATCATTTCAATAATTTATTTGTGGAATAGCGCACTTAGAAACAGATAGCTCCCTAAGCGTTGAAGCGAATAGATACGCACTATGCGATAAGCACGTAATACATTGTTGCTGCATTATTAATATAGCTATTATTCCATAAGATTGAAAATTTTCAAGTACTCAGTAAGATAGATAAATAAAAATTAATATCACTGGCGCGTGACAACAATTGCTCAAATTATTTACCTTAAAAGTGATAAGCTGCCACATGATTCTTTTTTTAAGACTTTTGTAGTTAGTGTGGACATTAAGTTGACTTAATTGTCAACTGTGTTGTCAGTGGTATAACTATAAAATTCAGACCACCCCGTAAGATCAAATTGTGTTTTTCAATTTTATATCAATAATTTTAACACCCTCTCCATTCTAAATAGTTATTTATGTATCCAGGCCGAAAAGTTGGCTTTTCATGGACGATGCCTGCAATTGCTGGCCGAGGCAAGCAAACAGGCAAAGCCATAGAAAGCAGTTTTCGTCCGAGGTGCATATTACATTTTTCCGTCGACCGTCATAATTTGAAAAAAATTAAAGTGGAATGCGAATTATAAGAGTTGTTGAGGACGAAAAACGTTTACAGGGCAAAAAGTGTTTGCGGCCGTAAAGCGTTTGTGGACGAAAAGCGTTTGCGGACGGAAACTTAATGGTGTCCATAAAAATTGGCTTTTTCGTACGTAAATGCGTCCGTAAAATCACATTTTATAGAGAGGACAACACAACAATTTTTTCTATCCTGTGTTTCTGCAAATGTATTAATCCACTAATCTTTCTTGAAAGGTGCGGTTCTTAGGATTTGTATTTACTATTTTCAATTTTGTATGGGTCTTCTGTTTTTACGTGTTCATTTCTTTGCTATCTCTGGCGTTTTATTTTAATATTTTAAAAACAGTACTTTTAGTGTTACTTTGATCTCATCGTGTTTATAATTTGGTAAGATCTGTCTTTTTGAAAATTATTGGGACTCTGAATGACAGTTGAATCCCATTCCCCACAATGCATTGTATACCGGCATACGATTCATATTTCGTACTTTGAATTTTAATTTCATCTACAAATTGAATAAAACCGTTTGAAATTTAAATTCTTTAAAAATATGGAATATTAGTTACGCATAGTATAAGTGAATAAAGAGGTATTCGATCCATAAAGGAAAACGTTTGCTCATGAGACGAAGCCGAGTGATACAATTTCCCCGAATGGATAAAATGTTTTTATTCACGTGTGGTTTATATTTTTATGGGGCCACGTGAAACTTGTTCTTTGATATTCTATACCTTAATGCATATATCAATAAGGGTAAATAATCGATCATTTTGAGAATAAAACCACCTTAAAAATTCGTGAAGTGAAAAGTGACGTCATGGCTGTTCACATTCCATTTTAGTTCTATTAATAATATCGTAAATGGCCCAAGCAAACCTTCTCAACAGTACACGCTGTTAATTTAATTTAAAAACAATCAAGGCGCCCCCCCCCCCCCACTCCCCGCATTTCGGGTTCTTGCGGGTCTATAGGTACACCACTGTGTGTCGTGTAATAACGTAATAACAGTAACGCATGTATATAAGTAAAGTTAGAGAAAGTACGCACAAGCTGTATAAAGAAATTTAGAAATAAAGATAATGAACAGTATAGATTCGATCTAGCAACTTTAATGTATTAATTTCATTGTTACGTTAATATAAAACCAATATACAAGAGAAAATTAACAACATTAGAATGTCACAAAGAAATTTGAGAATATTTTGTGTAAATAATATTTGAAATTTTCATTTTTCAAACTGCCACTCGGAAACAGAAAACTATATTCAGTTTCCGTTTTCGGCATCGTATTGCCCTCGCAAAGTTCACCACATAATGTGCTAATTATTTGTATCGCTTTTTTTATAGTATTGTACTAGATATATTTCTATGTTCACATCGTTGAGTAAAGAGGTAGTTTACACCAAAGCAACCATTACAATATAGCAACGGCGATTTGAAATGTTTTGTTGGTGCCATTGTCAGTCTATGACAAATTCCAACTTAGCAAGTTAGGTTTTGCGTCTGCCTGCATACAGTGTATCCAAGATAAGGAAGACCAGTATGGGAATCTCATTAATAGTAAGAGATACAAATATGGTTAAATGGAAAAAGGTGCAATTAAGGGACTATCAAAATGACGCCAAGAAATCCTTAATATGATTGTTAGTTTTTGTTATCTTAAAAAAACGAATGTTTGGATTTTTTATTCTTATTTTTTCTGGCGTTAATATTAAAGTTAGATCAAAACTTCTTTATAGCAACTTTTCATGGATTTATAAATTCCGTTATTAATTTTTTTGATCCAACGTTTTGTCTTCGAGCAGCCATTATCAACTTCATTTTTTAAAATACGGTCCTTATTTTCGGATGTCCTAAATTTTAGAAGCCCTTTTTATTCTGAATTCAATAATGTACCACACATTATGGTTTAATTACGTTCCGAGTCTTTTTTTATCATCATCAACAAATTTTTAGATACGGACCTGTGTCCTAAGGCATTTCATACGTTGTTTCAGCTTTTGTGACATAAAGAAAAAAGTAATGAGCTACACTGCATATTTCTAAGTCTTAATAATCACGTATGGTCTCGCAATACAAATAATTTTCAATAGTAATTAATTGATTTATTGACCTTTTTACTTATAAACAATAATTGAAATTAGAAATAAAAACATCCAGTGTGACTCATTATTTTTTCTTTAAATTACAACGCTGAAACAACGTATGAAATGCTCTGCGACACAGGTCCGTAGCCAAAAATTTCTTGATGATGGTCAAAAATACTTGAAGCGCAATTAAACTATAGTGCGTGGTACATTCTTGAATTCAGAATAAAAACGGCTTCTAAAATTTGACATTAGAAAATAAGGGTCGTATTTAAAAAAATAAAGTTGATGATCGTTGATCGAAGACGAAACGTTGGATAAAAAATAATGACGTCATCTTTAAGTTTATGGAAAGTTACTATAAGAAATTTTGTCAGTTTCGCTCTAACTTAAATATTTATTCAAGAAAAAAATAGAATTAGAAATAAGAAAATGCGTCCTCCTCATCTTGAACGTACTGTATAACTATATGTTTGAAATCAGAATGAAAAGCTCTATCGGATGGTTTCGTGTTTATTATTTTTAATTGTATTTTTTTACTAAAAATGGGAAACAAAGAGACCCCTTTCTTGTTGTAGGAACGTTTGGTACCTTCTTAGAACTGTTCTAGTGAAATTTTGTGTGGCGAGACCGGACGCGTTTGACTGACGAACGTAAGCGAGTCAGACAAGTCCGGGTGTAACACACAAAGTCACTTTTACTCCGAATAGCATATGCTATTTTATTTTCAAACTTCCAAACTAATATGAATACAAAATGTATTTAAAAAATTACGGTTATCGAGAATTGTCGTCTACGTCAGTTCTCGACAATCATGAAGAGGGCAATTTCAAAAATATTCGAAGGCTAACCAAGTTTTGAAGTACCTACTTTAACGCCTCCGGCGTAAAAATTGTCACTTTTATGCCTAGGCATAAAAGTAACGCATTTGCCTTGTCAATTAACTCACTTTTATGACGTTTGAAAATAAAAACATTCATAGGAGTTGCTAATTTCAACCCTGTAAAACCATGCATAAAAATTTAAAAATATACGGTACCCCCCACCCAAGAAAAGCGCCCTTCCGTGCTTTCTAAGAATACTTCGATACTCAGCATCACTTCGTTTCGCTAATACAATGAAATGCTATGAACCAGTTATTTATCAAAAAAAAAAAATAAAAAAAAAATTTTTTTGCCGACGACCATAGCTCAAAAGTTGATGTTGCCTTCATTTTCGGAGGACCTATGGCATGAAAACGATCCAAAACTTCAGGAAGGTTCCTGGCGACCGGAATCGTATACACATACGAACATACATCCCCCGCACAGCACGTTTAGGCACCCCCCATTACGGGGGATTGATCTAGTGGGCTGGGATCTTCACCAAAAGATCCGCACCGCCGAGACGGAGATTTGATATAGTGGGTTCATTAGTCGGTTGGCTCGAATTTTAGAGATATTTGACTCAGAGTGGTTTTCGATATGAGGGAATTTCAATACTTCGTACACTTCGTGTCGAAGTAACATTACTTAAATAAGTCTTTTTAGTGGTAGAGAATATCTGCCAATTTCCAATTTGATATCATTTACCTGTTTTCAGTAAAATGACTCACACTAATTTTAATCCCCGTCTAATATCTTCGTAAGGGTTAAGAATCGGACTTAAACATATGGGTTTATTTTTTTATTTTGACCTTCTGAATACATCCTCAAAATATTTTCTTCTCCTCCCGACTCACCTTGTATGGTACTTGGCAAACTTTTATTTGTTTTTGTTTAAATTTACTAATAAAGATGCTCGTATAAATTTATTAAAATAGTAAATTTATTTTCTCTAAAACCCTGGGTAATTTTGCCGAAATCTTTATCAATTAAAACAATCCTTATTGTTATAGTCCACATGAATAATACAAGTGCTGGGAGATGTGCATCTGATTATAAAATTGTCCTTTATAGCCTAGCCAGGTACAAGACTTAGCTTATCAGAGACCCATCTATGACGCATTGAAGCCGCCTCAATAGATCATCTAGCCCCTGTCGAGAATCCCTACGTACACTCTAGGGATGTTCCGAATATACAAAAATACGAATACCGAATACAAATACTCTTATGAATATTCGCGAATGCGAATACGAATACGAATACATGACCTTGAGTGAATAATATCAACATCAACATCGTTTTTGTAAGCGCTGCAAATTTTAAAAATAGTATGGAAAATAGTTTTTTTTTTTTAGTTATAGAATGGTTAATATTTAAAAAAAATGTTTTATTTAATGTATGAATACCTGTTTTATATTTTTATTAAAATTCTTATCTATATTTCTATAATTTTAATGTCAAATACTCGTATAATATTCGTGTTAATTTTGGCGAATACGATTACGAATACAAATATTGAAAATATAGCGAATACTCGCGAATACGAATACGAGTATTCGGAACATCCCTAGTACACTCCTCCGTAGTAAAATTTATTTAAGCTACAGGTATATGATAAGTTGTATAAGAAGTGATTTGTAAAAAAAAGCGTTAGTATACTTGTTGAAAAAATCGCTAAATTAAATGTTTACAAGCAGTAAAAGAAAGTCGTATGATGACCACAGAATTAGCTTCCGAAACGTCGCGATTTAATAATATAAACTGTGGAAATAGGCCGACTAATTCATACACAATGAGACCACAGTTACAAAATACTTTCAGATCAAATTTAACTTTATTTTATATTTTGCCTCGCTTTGTAGCAGTTTTATTAGTTCGAATTATTGCTTCCTGAACTTCGTTTGAAGGTGCCAGGTGACGTTAAATCTGTCAGTGTCATTGTAGCTAGTAAATAGCGAATGAGAGCGATTGTGCTGTAATTTCTACAGTCTGTATATTACGCTCGTAATGTACAGTGACTATTTTAATTTTGTTCCTGTTTTATTGAAATTATTCAGTTTTTGAATTTTCAACACTGCCTAGTGCCATCTGTTTAAAGTGCATACAAGAGGTTAAAGATCAACATCGAATCTACTGTGATACTCGCAAAAACATGCACTGACTTATCTCGAATTGAAGCTGCAAGCCAATACTCGAAACATTTTGTTGTTTTGCAGAAAGTGTATATCCAAAAACAATCCAATTGTTAAAAAACGTTTAACTAATAACGAAGATATATTTAATGAGGTTTTTGAAAGACAGCGAAGAGCTAATAACATAGTTATTTATAGTTGTACATGGCGATAGTTGTTATACAAAATGCGTTAAAACATATTGTAGGCATTAAATACTAATGATGCCTGTATTATGCGATTAGACCGAGGTGCGTTACAAGGAGGGAAGTCACGTCCCTTGAAAGTAATATTTTCGAGATCAAATGATGCTTTGACGGTTCTAAAATTTAAAAAGTCTACTACAAAATTGGAAACCGGCTATTTAGCGACGAAACGTCCCTATAACGCAATTTTATGATGAACTTGAAACATGAACTGCACCAACGCAATGGAAACAGTGAAAATAATTCATGCATAAAATACAGGGTGTTATGGAAGTCCACTTGATAAATTTGATCATATAGGATTCTCATAAAACTGTATAACTGTTTTATTTTCCATTTTTTCGAAAACGCCACCAAAACTGAGTTAAAATTCAAAATAGTTTTACTCTAAAAATGTATACCCGCATACGGAATAATATTTTAATTTAATGACACAAAACACAAAAAAACATATCTCTGAAATGCAAACCAACAAAAACCGCATAGGTACTGATAAAACCTGGTCACCAACGTACTTTATCAATTGAGGTAGGTAAGTTATTGACGGCATGTTTTTTGTGCAAGGACTTTGCTGTTTTAATATACTTGTGTCGTTCACCTTTAACTTATATTTGCTTACCCAGCGGCTCGTCAAATTTAGGAGAGATAAATGATTGAAAAGATGTACGATTAAATGAAAAACGATATATAGACAAGTTGTTCAGTTTGGTGAAAGTCTCAACGACCGTTTGCTCTAATTCAGGTTTTTAGGTGGTCTTCCTGAGTCAACAGAGTACCTTCTTTGAGGAGAATACCGGGGTAGTACTTCTCCACCTTTCCTGGCTTCTCCTCCATTCTCAACCCCTCTTTTCCCTCACCCATCCTATAATTTCCGTTCTTGGCTGAAGAGGGACGCAAGGTCTCTATAGCAGCCCGTTCCAAGTTGGAGGAATTAAAATAACCCTGAACCTTTCCTTTCCTTTTTGGTAAGCTCTACCACTAGTTCAAATTATTACGTAGACTTCCATAACATCCTATATATTCGGGACGCCCTCGCATTATCCAGAAAAAACTAATCTCCAATTGTTAAAGATCATAAATGTCTTCGCATATGCTATATCAACATAAAAACTCTGAATTCAATTTTTGAAGATTTTTCTGATTGCATAAATGAACAAATTTTTCAACATATATCTAAAACTTGGCTTTTTCCTGACATGTCTAACGATTTATTCGGTTTACCTATTTACTTTATATTTTGGCGAGATAACCTTCTAGAGGCGGAAGAGTTTGTTGCTTTGTTGGTAGTGATTTAAAAAGCAAATTGATAACACATCGTGCTCCCTGGGATCTAAACTGGAACAGCTCTGGATAAATGTTAAAACCGATGGCGAACAAATCGACTTCGGCGTAGTATATAAAGCTCCAGACGGCAGTATCTCATCATGGGGTATCTTGATTTTAGCTTATATCATAAAATTGTTATAGTAGGTGATCTAAACATTCTTCCTTCTTCTTCCTCTTATTATAGGTCAGTGGCCTATTTAATCACAAAGTGGTTTTATGAGCCTTCTTTGTCCTTAGGCCGGATAGTTGGCTAGCCTTGCCCGTCGAAAGTAAGAAAGAGCACCCTTATTTAGAGATTAACGACTACCACAGGTGCCAGCATGGTAGTCGTAGAGCGTACGATTTTTAAAATACTTCTAGAATCCGTCGGGACTCGAACCCGGGCCAGCCGCCTGAGAGGCGAACATTTGCTCGCTCGGCCATCCGCTCACGATATAAACATTGACATGAATAAAAAAATCTCGCTTTTGTAAGCAACTTATAAATATTTTGGATATATACCTACTATCTGATACAAATTGTAGATGAACCCACAAGAGTAACCGATATGAATGTACTCTTCTGGATATTATTTGTTTAAGCAAGTATGTAAGTATTGGCGAATAAGGCACAGTTGATATTATCAACATGACCGACCACGGACTTTCCTATTGTATCTACGATAAAATGCTTAATAAATTCCACTTATAGGGACTTCAATAAATTGCTGCTATCATCAACTGGGATTTCGTATATACTGCACTAGCTACACTACGGCTGTGCCTTTAAATGTGCAGAACTTTCAAATATTGATGTGAATTAGATATTTTAATTTATAAATTTCCCTCTTTTGTATAATAATGTCAATAGCTCCTGAAAACTTTACAGGAGTGGGTTCTTTTATCTAGTTACTGGTTTCTGAAAAATCGATTTTCTAATATTTCAAATGTGATTTCTATCATAAATAACAACTAATGTCAACCAAATGTCAAAACAGTTTTAAAATTCTAATGACAAATGCCCAATCTTTTGAATGGTACACAATAATATTAAATAACACAGTAAGTTCTTGTCTCTTAATTAATTTCATCTTTTTAGTGTCTTTATTGATTTTCTAGTTAGCATTTGATAAGAAATCACCCACCTTGAATATTTTCCTCACACAACGTTCAAGACAGCAACCTATTTTTGATCTGCAACTCGACCCTTTTAAGCAGCTTCCTGCAATGCACTGCTCACAGACAGACCAACAGTCCCAATCATCGTCCACTATTCTTGACAGCAACCAGCCAACAGAGCAAACCTGGACATCCACCAGCTACAGCAACCAACTCCTAGAATGCACCTTCTCTCTCCGATGATACCCTTTTGGAAGCTCCTCTCAACAATTGACAGATTGACGTAATCCCATTTTATTTATGTTATATATCAAATGTAATCTCCAAAATAAAGCTGTCCCAATATGACTCTTCAATTATGCACTTGTATATAACAATTCCTCTATGCATTAGATTTTACCACATACCAATTATCTTCTTTAGTTAATTCTTCGCTTCTCTTAATTATTAATCATCATCATCATCATCAGCCATCTTGTATCCACTGCTGGATGTAGGCCTCCCTCATTTGCTTCCATACCGTCCTATCTTGCGCAACTCGTATCCACTGTCTCCCTGCCGCTTGTCGTATGTCATCTGTCCACCTTTTAGGTGGCCGACCAACTGGGCGTTTTGATAGTCTGGGTCTCCATGTAATAATGTTTAGAGGCCATCGCTCCTCTGATTGTCTTGCCACGTGGCCTACCCAGGACCATTTTGCTTTTAGTATGGCTTGGACGATATCTTCAATTAACCTTAGATCTTTTTCGAATATCAGAATTGTTGACCTTGTCGCGTAGGTTGATACCCAGCATTGCTCTTTCCATTGATCTCTGAGCTACTTGAAGTTTTAACATACTCTTTTTAGTCAAGGTGATTGTTTGAATACCGTATGTTAAAACTGGTAGGACGCACGCATTGTGGACCTTACTTTTTAAACAGTTCGGGATGTTACTTTTTAGAATATAAGATAGTTTTCCGTTTGGAAAACTATCTTAATTATTAATACTTTATTTTTATTCACCACGTAGATTTAGATTTTACCCTTTTTATATTAGCCAAACATTTTCTCAATTGAACAGGGTTATATTCAAAATTTTAATTAGACTAAAATCGTTTTTTTTTGCATACTTTTTAGTTTATTTTTCAATAATCGGAAACAAATTTCTTAACTACTACAATTTCCTTATTTATGCTTTCTAGTGTTATCTATTTTGATTTCAACCTACTAAATATTATATTATTTCAAAATTAACATTTGTCATTGATTTTCAAACTGTATTTTATAAAATTTTATTTTATTTTTATCCACCTGTAATTTTCAAATAGCTATGTTTCAGATACAAATCTACCTTATCCCCGAATTAATCCGAACCATTTTCATCCCATTGTAATATCCCAATTTTAACAAATTTTAATTCAAACCATATTAAGCTTGTATCATAACAATACTTTATTTGAAATCGGCAGTGAAGTACGCCGAAATCGTCATTAAAATACGAGAAATCGGCAGTGAAGTAATCCATTGTTTTACGACTTTTTTGTAGGTGGCGAGGCGACAGATAAACGTCAACCGACGTCAACATAACCTACAAAAGTTGGTTAAAATGTTGTAATTTCACGATTTCTCGATTTCAAATAAAACATAGTGTACACCTCGGCACTGAAGTTCCTTTTTATCCCTCATGTGATTTATTTGCCTTGGCCCTACGGGCCTCCGCAACTAAATCCACATTCGTGATAAAAAGTTATATTTCAGTGCCTTGGTATACAAACTACTATTAGAAGATACAAATGATAAGCTTTTGTTTATAAATAATACTGTCATATCTCTATTTGATTTACTACATGCACCCCTGAAAACTGCAACAATTAAAAAAACGGTCGACTTTATATCACCCCTACTATTAGAAAAGTGTCACGTTTAAATAATAAAGCATTTCTCCATACTAAAGCTGACAAAGACTATATATTATATTCTATTAGAATATTAGCTATCATTCAGGAAAAGAAACCATAAGATATTGTGGAGCAGTCTTAGAAAGTTCAATATACATAAAACTAATAAATCATCTATTCCGCTACACATCTCCGAGCCTAACTCCATCAACGATTTTTAGTGATGTTTTATAAAAACAATGTGCGATATTACATGTAATTGCAGGTATGTAACAGAAGTTGATACATTAAGTATCGTTGAAAATCTGAAGTCCAATACTGAAGGAACCTATGGAATACACCTAAAGCTATTGAAATTGATCATACCTACGCGCTAAAGCATACAATAAACTGTTCTCTCTTGCAGTCGGTCGTACCTGATGTGTGGAAAATTATAAACTATAACTATAATACCTACTCCAGAAATGTGCAATCCATGTGGTGTAACTTCGACCAATAAGTGTACTTCCCACAATATCGAAAGTATTAGAAAAGGTTATTAATTATTATTAATTAATAATTATGTCTTATGTACGCTACCTCTGCAACTAGTGAAGCTACACAGTTCAGCTTTTTGCCGTAAGATGCGCCGGTAAATTAGAGCATTGTCCATGTACGCGACTCATTCTTAAGGTAAAAAATGAAAACAGCTATATGACGATTTTATGTTTCATAAATCCCAGCCTTAAACGACTATGGCAATATGCCGGTAATAGTTATTTACGTGGCAAGCTTAGTAAATTAGCCTTTATG
The DNA here is from genome assembly GCA_940337035.1 of Agriotes lineatus. Classification (NCBI taxonomy): domain Eukaryota; kingdom Metazoa; phylum Arthropoda; class Insecta; order Coleoptera; family Elateridae; genus Agriotes; species Agriotes lineatus. Next base: position 20,027 of record CALNHX010011191.1, read on the forward strand.
GATCAGTTCAGATGACAGGAAACGACCTTTAACAAGTCCAGAGGAAATAAAAATATTTTACAACCTATCTAATCTGGATTTAGAAGTTCTTATAGTACTTCTACAGCTTTATTGAATATATCAAGCGATATTGCTCTAGCTATAGATGAAATTAACATCATAATATTAGTTTTATTGGATTATAGTAAGGCATTTGTTGTAATAATCACAAATTATTGCTGGCAAAAGTTCACTACTATGGGTTACGGTTAATAGTTATTTATCTAACAGAACACAAGCTGTCAAGGTATACGGGCAACGATCAGAAGGTAGGAGCATAGCAAAGGGAGTTCCTCAGGCGAACATTCTTGGACCTCTCTTGTTCACCATTTTCACATCCGATCTGCCAGCAATAATAACTTGTGATTGTCGTCTACGTATGTACGCAGACGATACGCAAACAAAGACTATCTAATATATAGACGCTCAGCGATATGGAATTTAGAGTATAGCCTCAAGTTTCCCGCCCGCTAGGACGAAGGAGACCTGGCCATCTGGGTGACGGGAAGAAACACTAAGCCAGCATTGTTTTTCCGAGTGCCGGTAAAGTATTAACAGGTATCTGTAACGAAAGCTGCTGAAGTCAAAGTCGGCGTTGCCGGATGTAGAATATTGAGTGCAGGGAAGTTTGAACGTCGCTCGGTTTCAACAAGCTGGTTTAAATTTTGCATTATTCCACGAAACTAGTTCTGCCAAAGATTAACTATAAGTGATACATACTTTTCTACTACAGGGCAGCTGCTAAAACTAACGAATTAACTAGTATAAGAGAAGAATAGGATTATATAGTTTAAAATTAATGAATAATCAGTTGGGATATCCTTTAATTTTTTGAAACGTGTAATTTAATATGAAATATCCAGTAATTGTTCACGTATTTAAATTATTCTTCTGTGGGCTTATACCTCATTTTTAAAGGTGTGATTACAGTTTCAATCTACATTAACACTTTGATAGGAACATTGATAATAATTTCTAGTTTATTCTTATTGATAAATAACATGAAAATGAAAGCCGAAATTCATATAAATAAACGCGCCGCCTAATTCATAATTTAAGTTAAAGCCATTGAATAAATAACAGTATCTACATACTATATCTTGCGTATCGTAATAGACACAAAGCGGTGCTATAATAAAAATACTAAAAAATTTCATTTTTTTGCTTAAAAAAGTGGCAAAGTAGATAAAATACTGTATGATACCTAGTTTATAAGGCATTTTGTAGCGCTTACTCCTTTAGGGCACTCCTCGCTTCGCTCGTCGTACCCTAAATCCGTGCGTGCTACAAAATGCTTCTTATAAAACTCGTATCATAATATACTATTATCATTTTTCAGTTGATATGCTCATTATAAGGGCTTAGCTCTAAATGCATTTCAATACGCGCTTTTTTACTTTTTACTTTTTGCAAATTGAAACGCATCGAGGTAAAATATCATCAAGTATTCCATTAAGCGATGAAATTATTTAAATATTTATAGGTAATATATTTTACAATATATTGGCTAGTAACTTAAACTTCCTAATTGTTTTTAATTACTCGAAAAAATACCTCGCCAAATTCTATCTGGTTGGCATTAATTTTTGTAAAAGTAACATGTTTAATAAATGATAAAAACATTCCTTAAAATAATACAAAATGCTAATAGATCTTTGACGCAAATGTACAAATCGTGTTTGTTACACGAAATAGACGAAACTATTAATACTTTAAACATCATTGGTGGAAATTTCAAGAAGTGCTTTTCGGGCTATGATGTTCTACGATTATAAACGAGGTTTAACGTATGATCAAAGTCATCAAAATGTAGTGGCAGCTTTTGGCGACAATAGTCCTTCATTATCCTCAATTAGTTACTGGTTCCGTGAATTTAAACGTGGAAGGTGTACGTTAGAAGATGAACAAAGACCTGGACGACCAACAGTCGCTGTTTGTGCTGAAAACGTTATTGCTGCCGAAAAGCTGATTAAGGAAAATCGGAATATCACCCATAGAGACCTTCAAGAAGAACTAGGGATTGGATCATCTGCAGTAGATACCATCTTACATAAACATCTGGGCGTAAAGAAGCTGGCAAGTCGGTGGATTCCGCATTTGCTAACCGAAGAACAAAAACAAGCACGGGTAAACTGGTGCAGGTTTATGTTAGAAAAGTTCAATGGAGGATCTTCAAAGCAGGTATTTAATATCGTTACGGCCGATGAATCGTGGATATATAGTTATGATCCTGAAACGAAACAACAGTCGACTGTTTGGGTGTTTGAAAATGAGGATGTGCCAACAAAAGTTAGCCGCAGTAAAAGTGTAAACAAAAAGATGATTGCAGCTTTCTTCAGATACAGTGGCCCAATTGCAGTAATTCCTCTTGAAGATCGTAAAACTGTAACTGCTGATTGGTATATAAAAGTTTGCCTTCCACAAGTCTTTCAAAAATTGTATAGTGATCGGCCACGATCTGGTTTGCGTGGAATTTTATTGCACCATGACAACGCAACTCCCCATACGGCTGCAAAAACTTTAAATTTTTTACGCGAATCCGGAGTCCAGCTAGTCACTCACCCACCATATAGTCCAGACCTTGCCCCAAACGATTTTTTCCGCTAATTAAAAAAACAATGCGTGATAAGAGATTTCCTAACGCCGTTGCGGCAGAGTTTTCAACCTGTTTTGAGCACTGGTTTCAAAAAATGAAGAAGTGTATTATGGCTAAGGGGGAACACTTTGAAAAACAATAATTTGTTTTATTTCGTAGTTGTCTTGCAACTAACAATTTATAGAACAGCCCCCGTACAAGTTTAAGCAAATATTACCTGGTATGGTCGAATGGACTCTTTGTAATAGTATAATTTTAAGCAATCTTAACTATTGTAGCATAGTTTACTATAGCTTTCTTACTAACAAATTTAAACTTAAGATGCAAATGTTATAGAACTGTTGTTAAAGATTTTCTTTTAATATGATTGTTACAAGAAACATACTACTCCGTATTATAGTAAAAAAAAATGTTCAAAATGCATAATATGTTCTGTGATTAGTAGTTTATGCTTATCTACCGGGTGATTACAAATGCTTTTCCATCAAGTTCCCGTTGAAATATTTGTTGTATGAATAATATGTTGGTGCATTGTAAGTCTATTTCAAATTCGAGGTTAGAAGTTTAGGTTCTACGTCAGTTTTGACACAGCCTGACGCAAAACCTAACCTGCCAACTTCGAATTTGACATAGACTTACAGTGCCACCAACATATTATTCATACAACAAATATTTCCAAGGAAAATTGATGGAAAAGCATTTACTAATAACCCGGTATAATTTAGTTGTAATGTAAATATCATATAACTGCGCACAGGTTTGAGTGTTCATTCATCTACATGGCCCCAAAATTGTTACCGTGTGGAAAGTCAGGGTCAGTTCATCACAGTTTCATTACTATGTGAAATTTGTTGTTTTTCATAATAGTAAACCGTGCGAATTTATGCATTTTACATATAGTGGTTTACGGAAAATATGTTTAACTTGCACCTTCAGAATTATTAGTAGCTTCAGCGTACTTATGCGAACGTTTTGTCCGTCCGTCCGTCCGTCCGTCTGTCTGTCTGTCTGGATCGCCTGTAACTTTCGAACGGCTACAGATATCGAAATTTTGAAAGGGGGCAAAGTTGTTGCTAAGGTCCCGAGCACCTTCATGCGCTATTTGGTTTTGGCGAAAGGTGGCGATTTTCCACTTTGCAAAATTTCCAAGCATTGTAGCACAGTGGCGGCTTTAAGGTCACTATATCAATAAGGTACCGCCATTCCAGTACTCGCTTGAGAATGTGAGAAAATTGTCAGATAAGGATAACAAATACAAATTGCCCAAGTGCAATAGGGAAGACACTAGTTTTTGGGGATTTTCTTTTTGGTGTAATGGCACTTGTAAAGTGAGGAATCTGTTAGGTTATGTGTTTTTATCCCCAGTTGGAGAAAATTGTGCGACAAGGATAGATATAAAAAATCACTAATGGCGGTACCTTATTGATATAGTGACCTTAGGCGGCTTGTCCACTTGGCGCCATCTACAGAAGTTCGGTGGTCACGTTTTGAACTACACATTCTGGGTGCACTATAATACTTAATGTTTTCGCAGTGCTGAAGCTACTCTTTAGACCTGTACTTGAGCAGTTTATTATTATTCTGAATATAACATTCTAACCTAACATATCAGACTTGTCGTTATTTTCATACTAGTACAGTAAAATTGTCGTTTTACCTTAAAAAAATTGGCCGCGGCGATTCTTCTTACCCAGTGGTTTAGGGTCATTAGACAAGTGTAAAACCAAAAAGGCGTCACCCCACACCTTGCCAAACAGCCGCCATCTTGATAACAATTGAATTTGTTTTTTCTCGCGATCCATTGGTCGCACAGAAAAAGTTATTGAACAAAAAATATTGGAAATAAAATTCTACACGTTTTTGATCCGTGCCGTGATACCGAGAAGTTGGTATTTAAAACGGTAGAGGGCGACAAAGTTACCAAAAATCTGTTTCTGCCATTCTAGCGCTGTGGGGATGATTTTTTCTGAAAATTGCGAATGTGAAAGTTGTAGTGCTTGAAAAAATATACACGAATCTCTTTTAATAATGTGATTGATTTAAATAGTCTCCGAGTGACAGCCCTTCAAAGTCCGCGCAGCGCGGAGAAGTGGAGAGATGTAAATTATTTACATCCCGCACTTATTATAACTATCGAGATGCCATGTCTGCCATTTGGTTAACATAAAGAAAACCATTATCGCTCGTACTATTATCCATTTTTAATCAAAATACAATCACGAAACAGCACTCGCAATCGTATTCACGGATTTTGTCCAAGAATTTTTCACATTGCGTTTATAACAAGTTGTGAGCTATTTTTTCAATAATAGTTTTAGCAACATTTCTATTATAGTCGATAATGACTCGGTTGTGTCCGAGGCTCCAAACCAAGACGAAGAAACAGCTCCAAAAAAAACGTGTCTGAGTAGACTACAATATATCTTAGGGTTTATGCAAAAAGAAATTACTTTCAATATACGAGCCCAGAATCAAATCATTTGGCATAGTTAAGATTTTTCCGGTAATTTTATTTTATACCCACAAAAGAAAATCTTCTTGGTCAATATTCTTACATCGTAATTGTAGACGCTTTTAGCAATATTATAACAGCTTTAACAATAACAAATTACAAAAAGTAGTCGGGAAACACTAACTTTAATAAATATTATACACCAAGTGAATTAAACATATGTTTATTCACGAAAAGATGTTGAGCTCACGAGCATGTAGTGCGAGTGAGATCATATCTTTGAGTTAATAAATGTTTCATTCACGTGGCGTATATATGTTTTTATTCAATTTTGACGAAATGTTGAATAAAATATTTTAAAAATATTCAAACTAAGAAATAAATTTGCCCATTCATCGTCGATTTGATCTAAATTTTAGGAATTATATATTACACACTACAAAGAGAAAGAATAATTGAATGTAAATATTTGTGGATAATAAAAATATATTGTTCTTCATTGAAACTTTTTAATTCTCTAGTAAATTAAACTTTTTAATTGTCTAGTGAATTAAAACACTTTTATTTCACTTGTGAATCATAGACTGTTTATGAAGGTTGTAGAGTTAATAATGTCACTTTAAACTGTCAAAATTGAGTAAAATAAATTACCGATTCATTTCATTTGGCCCAAACGATAACAATATAATTTCGTTCACCGTAGCATGTTTTAGTTGAAGTGAAACAAGCTGTTTGTTGTTTAATAACATATAGACAGTCGGGTGTCTGTATTATTTTTGCAGAAATGGTACGTGGTAAAGCAATTGTCAATTGGTTGAATTTTGGTCATTCCTGTGGCAAAATTTACAAACAATTGCAATTATCATATTATATAATAAATATTACACCAGCAAATTTAATAGCTTTACGGATCTGAGCCAAATGATATCATTCTGGGCCCATATACTCCTTTCCCATCATTTTCATTTCTATTACCTATACCAATTTCTCGGTATCGCGGCAATGACCAAAAATGTGTAGAATTTCTGTAGGTTGTGAAAACCTATTTACATTGAAACTACTTGAGTGACGTGACGATTTTATCTCGCAAAAGAGAAATGGTTACTTCGCTGCGCCGGAATATATCGTACATTTCCCACACTGCGCGGACTTTGAAGGGCTGTCACTCGGAGACTATTTAAATCAATCCCATTATTAAAAGAGATTCGTGCATATTTTTTCAAGCACTACAACTTTCACGTTCGCAATTTTCGGAAAAAACCACCCCCGCAGAGCTAGAATGGCGGAAACAGATTTTTGGTAACTTTGTTGCCCTCTACCGTTTGAAATACCAACTTCTCGGTATCGCTGCGAAGATCAAAAATGTGTAGAATTTTATTTCCAACATTTTTTGTTCAACAAATTTTTCTGTGCGACCAATGGATCGCGAGAAAAAACAAATTCAATTGTTATCAAGATGGCGGCTGTTTGGCAAGGGGTAGGGTGACGCCTTTTTGGTTTTACACTTGTCTAATGACCCTAAACCACTGGGCAAGAGGAATCGCCGCGGCCAATTTTTTTAAGGTGACGGGGTATTTTCCGACAATTTTACTGTACTATACACCATTTCGCACTTTTAAGGTGAAATATTAGAATCAACAATCAAACGTTATTAATTCTGCCAATGAAACAATCGGTACTCTAACAATGCAATGACAAATACTTTGTTTAATCAGGTAGATTTTAAATGACACAAGCCTACTAGAAAACGATAGAATATTAAAAAATACATTAAAAATAACGAATGTTTGTTATAAAATGAATAATTTAACCCTGCATGATATACAGCATTGAAATGAGAAAAAGTTTCTTTCTCTTGATGCCGGATCTAACTATGCGTTTCATTTAAAAAATACAACTTTATGTTATAACTCGAAATTCGAAAATATTTTTGAAAATTGGACTACGCCACTGCATTCTAATTAAAAAAGTGCCTCAAGAACGTAAAAATTACTTTTTTCTATTTTCATAAATAGTTTGCGATAGCCATAGAACGAAAAATCGAACTTTTGCTATAACTCGAAAACAAAAGACGATAGCCAATTTTGAATTGCACCATTAAGTTTTTCTCGAAAAAAGAGAGATCGTTTTCCCATGTCTTCTATAGTTACCGAGATTCCCTATGAAAACATCGAAATGTGGCCACCCTGTACAAGTGTACATGTAATGCCTGGGAATTAATCTTTTATTGACAACCATGAAACAATTTTTGTTGATTATTCTACTTTGGCGCCCCTTGACATTTTGCGCCACAAGTTCGGGCTGCTTATTGGCATTGTTTACCATTGCACAGTGCACCAACCTTCTGAAACGCAGTAAGAAATGCATGACATAAATTGCCCAAATTTCACTGACAATATTTACAACGGCACAGAACACGAACCTTGCAGATGTTCTGAAACGCAGTAAACAATGGACCGCATATGGTGTCAAATGAAATGTCCAATGTTTACTTCGATTGAGAGCCATATATTGCTTTGGATATAAATCATAATGAGAGGCCAATAACTATAAATTATCAATAAGCAAGAGATAATAATGTTGGACAATACAGGGGGTCCCAAAAAGAATGGGACACCGATTAATCAAAGATTCCTTACGTTATAATAAATCGATCAAACCTAATATACCTTAGTGCAAAGTTCCTTCAGTAATAAGTTATAGGGCCTTGAAGTTCAATTTTTATTTCTTATTATTTTTGTTATTTTCCACAAATGTAAAGATATCGATTTGAATTTTGGTATACATGGTTATTATTATGTACTGCATTAATAAATTTTTTTCATAAATTAGACTTGACTGTAAGAGGCACTTTACCTACTTTTGAAATTTTTTTTAACTCTAACTTCGTTATCTGTAAAATTTTTTGAAATTGTGGGTTATTATCTGAACGATAATTAAAAAGCACAAAAATAATGTTCTCTTAGTTCTTAAGACTAAAAGCAACCGTTTACCTTAAAATGCCCATCAAAGTTTTTGGTAGTCATTAAGACGTGCAATTATCAAGTAGCCATGATCACAAAAACAATGGCCATCTAGTAAACAGCAATGATAAATCAATTAATGACATTAGTGACATAAGAATTTCTTCTTTTATGTTTAAGAAATTGCCGCTACATAACGAATTCTCCAATGTTGAAAGGTTCGTTATATCGCAGCATTTTCGTAAGCACAAAAGGCAAAAAAACTGATATCACCAACATTATTGATTTCTTGTTGTTGTTTACTAGATTACAATCATTACCCATTGTTTTTGTGATCATGGCAACTTGATAACTTGCACGTCTTAATGACAACCAAAAACCTTTGATAGGCATTTTAAGGTAAACGGTTGCTCTTACGCTTATGAACTAAAAGTACATTATTTTTGTGGATTTTAATTCTCTTTCAGATAATAATCTCAAATTCGGTGTGTGTACGTGAGGCTCCAGAACAAGTTTTAGTATCGGCAAACCATCTTTCAATTCACCAGTGGCGTGCGTAGGAGTCCTCGTTGATTGAATAAGAAAAAGAAAACGGCACGTGTATGTCACGGGTCAGTTCTGATAATGTTTTTGAATTTATTGATTAAAACTTCTACAAAAACTGCCTTCTAGTTTTTTACTTCCTTTTACAATAAAGGAAGTATTGGATTCACCCCAAAAATTCAAAATTGAGTTTTCAACAGATCTTCACGTTTTAGAGTCCCCTGAACCCAAAAAACATATTTTTTTTTCATTGGTCTGTCTGTGTGTCTGTGTGTGTGTGTCGGTGTGTCTGTCTGTGAAACTGCATATATAAGTTTTGTGTACAATGCAGATGAGACAGCAAGCTTTTGAAGAAAATCGCATAACTGGAAGTAGGTGTTTACTCTTGTGATTTTTCAGTTTTTTTCGACTTTTTCAGAAACGCCTCTTAACGATTTTTTTCAAACTTTCACATTTTTATTACATTTTTAATGTGTATTGATGTGAGATAGGTGATTTTCCAGTTGAATACTTCTAAAATGGGTTTCTTTTGTTTTTGTCTATTTTTTTATTAACTTCTATTTTAAATGGAACACCTGGTATATTATTACATTTTTGAATTCCGCTTAAAATTCTAGAGAAAATTTGTCTCTTCAACTAATAATCTATTTTGTACTGTTTTTGTAGAATTTGTAATTTTTTAAACTTTTTGACAAATGCTTAAAAATTTTAAATCAATTTTTTTTTGTTAAAAATTAGAAAAATAAAACCCAATATTGCCAAAATTTTATTATTCCAAAATGAGTTGTTAACGTGACCGTGACTTTTATCTAATTTGGAAAATTGATAATATTTATGTGTGGCATACTTTTTCTTATTTAAGCCTAATCATTCATCATTCTGTGAACTGAGTAAGTAGTTCTTTGAATACCAGTTGTTGTTGGTTTTCACCCCAATAATATTATAGAAAATTGTTTTCTTGGAAACCATTCCATTGTTGTTTATTTAAATTGAATCAATTTAAACCACTACTACCTAAACTATCCCCTATTATCCTTAATTCTGTTTGGTAATCATAGAATTTCCCATATACTTTTCTTCTATCTTCGATTAGTAATTCTAGCCTCGCCATGAACTCTTTTGGGTTAATTCCATGATTTCCATCAAATTTCTCTATTCTATTTTGGCTTAAACTATATTCAACTTGAGGTACCCCTAAATGATTGTAACAACCTCTGCTATTTTAAATTTCTTTCTCTTCTGTTATATTTAAGCATAGCAATGTATGGCTCTCAATCGAAGTAAATATTGGCTATTTCATTTGACACCATATGCGGCCCATTGTTTACTGCGTTTCAGAGCATGAATAAGGCCCGTGTTCTAAGCGATAGTAAACAATGTCCGTGAATTTTGAGCAATCTTTGGCGTGCATTTCTTACTGCGTTTCAGAACACTGGTGCACTGTGCAATGGTAAATATGCCAATCCGCGCCCGGGCTTGCCAAGCTTCTGATTGGGGGCAGAACCATAACATTAGATTTTCAAAAAAATGTTTTTATTTAATAGTTTAAGGTTTTGGCGTTTCAATCAGATACCGTCCAGTGCTCGTTTATGAAAAATCTAAAGCATACAAACACAATATGTCGAAAGTAACTTAGATGTTTAGATGTTATTTAGCAATAAATAAGTTAAACTTCCATTGATAACAACACCACTGTAAGCATCGATTTTTAATTGATATTTATACCCATGTATTTCATCATATAAAACAACGTTAAATTACCAAAGTAACCAGCAGCAATTATTTGTAATTATTTTGCTAATAAACAATCTACTCAGATCAAACCTGCAACTAGGAGAAGACGTTTTTATGTTCCCGGACTAGGTACCTTCTTGTTTAGCTACATGTTTTCTATTTAACTTTTTTAAAGCACATATGTATTCGAACATCGCATGCAATTTGCAAAACAATAGCCTAGTTTATACCTTAGTTTGGTGAAGAGTCGCACCAAAAGGCAAAATGAATAAATCGAATATCTTGACGTTGCACGTCATTGGGGTACTGTAACTTTAAAAAATTAGACCATATTTCTTACAGTCCAGATGCAACCTCCTCTGAATACTCTTTTAATCGAATTTTTAAATGGACCTCTGAAGAAACAGATACGGAGACGATAACGAATTCACAGCAGCTGCAGAGGGTAATGTAAACACATCAGAAGATTATTTTTATTAAGGTTTACAGTTATTAAAACTTTCTAATACTTGCATGCTTAAATTGCTTAACCAACGGGACTATGTTGCAAAACATTTCTTTTTGTAATATACCTGTTTGTTTTCATGCTTAGTGAGAATATAAAAACGTCCCCCCGTAGTAACTAAGTGTATGTAACAGCTGTCTACAATTCATAAGAATATAACAAAGGTAATAGAATGTACTCTTTTACACAAAAATAAATGCAGGTACAAATGTTGAAGTGTTGTGGTTCGAATTTATAATGAATTATAATTCACACGGCGTCAAACAGGCATCAGTATCTTGTAAATTTCTAGTTGTACTGATAACATAAAAACCATGATAATTTAAAATTAAAATGTAATACCTAATCTTACCTGTGACAAAGACGGCCACAACGCGTTGTAATTATTTGTTACAAAACAGATAGATCAAGTAGCAACGACGCGGCGTGCGAAGCAGGAGTAAACTGTTTAATCATCAACAAAATGAACTGTATGACCTTTCCAGCTTGCAATACAGAAGTGCGTATCGTTCGTTTTGATATCCAATTATCATCATTTTTACGAGATATACAATTGAGTTATATTTATATTGAAATATTGAATATTTTATTAATGATAAATTATATTCAAAGTTATTGGTAAATGAAATTTCGTCTAAGTACAATTACAGACAAAAAACTGGAAATAGAAACGTTAATCTAGTACTCGTTTTTGATTGATTTTAAACATTGTAATCATGTCTTAGATGTCATACTGACTTAACGAAATATCGCATTGATAATAATAATTACCTAATGTTATTACAATAAAACCGCAAAGTGACGATTATGATCCGATGACATGAAAAATATGTATTGACGAAATATAAAAATTATTAGTTTCTTTTTTCCCACAATTGTCCTTCAATTGCAATGCAGAAATTAATATTAAAAAAAATCAATCATTAATGATTTGTGCTTTTCAAGTTAAAAAATATTTAAGAATATCGCTCGAAAATTTATTAATGCAACTGTATAGTCAGAAATCAGGGACCCTAAATTCTATCATAGGGTGTACACTCGATGATATATTTTTAAAAAATGTACACTATCTGAAATGGCCTTGCATATCGAAATATAGATGGCGCCATTCTGTTTGCTATTGCAAAAACATTAGAATTTTTTTTGTTCGAACGGCAGTAAAATGTGGCATTATAATGCTTGATTGATGATGCTAAACTGTTACTTTATTGCCATGGCATCTAAAACACTTTATCTGCCGCTGATAAGTTTATCTGCCGCTGACGAATCAAGTAAGTTTCTTCGAATTTTGTTCACAAAGTTGTAAATAATTTGTTATAAAAACGTTTGAAGACAAAATACTCTATATATAACATATGTTATTCGGAGCAAAAGTATCTTTATGTGGCTCGCCACATAAAGTATAAGTTTTGCTCCTAATAACGTAATATACTATTTCTAAAGTACATAAAAGAACATACTAACAACCGAATTAGAAGAGTGGGGGTGATGTCAAGTAGAGGTTTTGAAAATAGAGTGCTGAACTACAGACAATATAACCAAAGAATAGTAATATTTAAAGACAAAGCCAGTTAACACAGCGTTAATGACTACAACAGAACACGAAGATGCAGAAGTAAAAAATCTGGTGTGAGACACGCACAACAAGCTGCATTAAAATATTTAATAATATACCGGGTATTCTATTTAAAATAGGAGTTAATAAAAAAATAGAAAAAAAACAAAAAAAAAACCCATTTTAGCAGTATTCAACTGAAAAATCACTTATCTCACATCAATACACATTAAAGATGTAATAAAAATGTGAAATTTGAAAAAAAATAATAGTTGGAGCCATTTTTGCAAATTCGAAAAAACCTGAAAAATCACAAGAGTAACCACCTACTTCCGGTTATGCGATTTTCTTCAAAAGCTTGCTGTCGCATCTACATAGCACACAAAACTTATAACGGGTGTTCATAAACAGTCGTCATCCCAGTAGGTTTTGACTTCAGAAACGTATGTCTATTAAAATTGAGAAAAATGCGCTATGACAGTACTCAATGACGTTTCATTGTGTTGCACGAATTAATCAAAGACATAACATTTTGTTTTTCAAAGCAACTGGGATGACGACTGTTTATGAACACCCGTTATATGAAGTTTCAACGCCATACCTATTTTCGTTTTAGAGATATTCTGTTCACACGCACACAGGCACACAGACAGACACACACACAGCCAGGCCAATAAAAAAATTAATATGCTTTTTTGGGTTCATCTGTTGAAAACTCAATTTCGAATTTTTGGGTGAATCCAATACTGCCTTTATTGTAAATGGAAGTAAAAAAGTGTACCAGATCTTGACTTAAGCGATGAGTTGAATTAAAGGAGGTGAAAATGTTATTATCGTGGGAGATAACGTCGTTACATCAGCGTCGTTAGTGGGTTCGTATGCTGTATCCATTTTGCTTTAGTTTCATCGTTATAGTTCTTGCACTGATTTCGTTCGAGCTTTCAATATTCTTCTTTAATTTACGATGTGCAACTATAGACACGCCCCTTTTTGCTTTTTCATATTAATTCAGCTATAGAATGGATATATGTGCAGTAATAGATATTGTAATGATATGAATACAGGGGTATAAAGATTAATTTGAATATGCATTGGGTATTTGAATAATTGGTATGTAATTAGAAAAGAAAATAGAATTTCTAATTGAATAATATGAGGCTCATTGAGAAACAGAAGGATTCGAATTTAATGTAATATCTAAATATGAAGTTGAAAAATAATGACAAATAATACTTAATCGAGATAGATTATTGCACACAGTGGGTAGAAATCAAAATAAAGCTTATATAGTGTGTTGGAAGGAGAAAATATGATATCGTTAAGGACTTTGTTTTGATTATTAAGATAACAAATTTCAAAATGAAGAGCTGTAATTAATTTGTGTAACTTGAAATTATGAAATAAATCCTATTTTAAAAAGTAAAATGGTTGGAAAATAAAAAAGTGACAATTAAGACAAAATTTGCGTGTTGGAATAAAACTGAAATTTCAAAATAAGAAGGTGACTATACCAAAATGAAGGAAGACAAAGAAAATGGTGAGAATATTTAAATAAAGCAGTGCTAATCTATAGAAGAAATTAAATGGAAAGAAATATTGAATTAAGTTTATTGAGGAATTACATTTGACATTGCGCATCGATTAAGTTGGATTGCAGCGAGCTGTTGGCACGGGAGGAGAGTTCCG
>CALNHX010011192.1:0-34094 GCA_940337035.1 Agriotes lineatus
ATAACAACTAACTTAAAATATCACAAGAAGCATTCAGAGCTGATATCATTGAACAGGAACATTTAAAATATATCTATTAATAACACCAGTGTGAACAACATAACATTCACCTCGAAAAATACATCGTAATATTATAACATACTAATTTAAAATATCACAAGAAGCATTCAGAGCTGATATCATTGAACAGGAACATTTAAAATATATCTATTAATAACACCACTGTGAACAACATAACATTCACTTCGAAAAATACATCGTAATATTATAACATACTAATTTAAAATATCACAAGAAGCATTCAGAGCTGATATCATTGAACAGGAACATTTAAAATATATCTATTAATAACACCAGTGTGAACAACGTAACATTCACTTCGAAAAATACATCGTAATATTATAACATACTAATTTAAAATATCATAAGAAGCATTCAGAGCTGATATAATTGAACAGGAACATTTAAAATATATCTATTACTAACACCAGTGTGAACATAGCATTCACTTCGAAAAATACATCGTAATATTATAACATACTAATTTAAAATATCACAAGAAGCATTCCGAGCTGATATCATTGAACAGGAACATTTAAAAGATATCTATTAATAACACCAGTGTGAAAAACATAACATTCACTTCGAAAAATGCATCGTAATATTATAACAACTAACTTAAAATATCACAAGAAGCATTCAGAGCTGATATCATTGAACAGGAACATTTAAAATTTATCTGTTAATAACACCAGTGTGAACAACATAACATTCACTTAAAAAATACATCGTAATATTATAACATACTAATTTAAAATATCACAAGAAGCATTCAGAGCTGATATCATTGAACAGGAACATTTAAAATATATCTATTAATAACACCAGTGTGAACAACATAACATTCACTTCGAAAAATACATCGTAATATTATAACATACTAATTTAAAATATCACGAGAAGCATTCAGAGCTGATATCATTGAACAGGAACATTTAAAATATATCTATTAATAACACCAGTGTAAACAACATAACATTCACTTCGAAAAATACATCGTAATATTATAACATACTAATTTAAAATATCACAAGAAGCATTCAGAGCTGATATCATTGAACAAGAACATTTAAAATATATCTATTAATAACACCACCGTGAACATAACATTCACTTCGAAAAATCCATCGTAGTATTATAACATACTAATTTAAAATATCACAAGAAGCATTCAGAGCTGATATCATTGAACAGGAACATTTAAAATATATCTGTTAATAACACCAGTGTGAACATAACATTCACTTCGAAAATACATCGTAATATTATAACATACTAATTTAAAATATCACAAGAAGCATTCAGAGCTGATATCATTGAACAGGAACATTTAAAATATATCTATTCATAACACCAGTGTGAACAACATAACATTCACTTCGAAAAATACATCGTAATATTATAACATACTAATTTAAAATATCACAAGAAGCATTCAAAGCTGATATCATTAAACAGGAACATTTAAAATATATCTATTAATAACACCAGTGTGAACAACATAACATTCACTTCGAAAAATACATCGTAATATTATAACATACTAATTTAAAATATCACAAGAAGCATTCAGAGCTGATATAATTGAACAGGAACATTTAAAATATATCTATTAATAACACCAGTGTGAACATAACATTCACTTCGAAAAATACATCGTAATATTATAACATTCTAATTTAAAATATCACAAGAAGCATTCAGAGCTGATATAATTGAACAGGAACATTTAAAATATATCTGTTAATAACACCAGTGTGAACAACATAACATTCACTTAAAAAAATACATCGTAATATTATAACATACTAATTTAAAATCTCACAAGAAGCATTCAGAGCTGATATCATTGAACAGGAACATTTAAAATATATCTATTAATAACACTAGTGTGAACAACATAACATTCACTTCGAAAAATACATCGTAATATTATAACATACTAATTTAAAATATCACAAGAAGCATTCAGAGCTGATATCATTGAACAGGAACATTTAAAATATATCTATTAATAACACCAGTGTGAACAACATAACATTCACTTCGAAAAATACATCGTAATATTATAACATATTAATTTAAAATATCACAAGAAGCATTCAGAGCTGATATCATTGAACAGGAACATTTAAAATATATCTATTAATAACACCAGTGTGAACAACATAACATTCACTTCGAAAAATACATCGTAATATTATAACATACTAATTTAAAATATCACAAGAAGCATTCAGAGCTGATATCATTGAACAGGAACATTTAAAATATATCTATTAATAACACCAGTGTGAACAACATAACATTCACTTCGAAAAATTCATCGTAATATTAAAACATACTAATTTAAAATATCACAAGAAGCATTCAGAGCTGATATCATTGAACAGGAACATTTAAAATATATCTATTAATAACACCAGTGTGAACAACATAACATTCACTTTGAAAAATACATTGTAATATTATAACATACTAATTTAAAATATCACAAGAAGCATTCAGAGCTGATATCATTGAACAGGAACATTTAAAATATATCTGTTAATAACACCAGTGTGTACATAACATTCACTTCGAATAATACATCGTAATATTATAACATACTAATTTAAAATATCACAAGAAGCATTCCGAGCTGATATCATTGAACAGGAACATTTAAAAGATATCTATTAATAACACCAGTGTGAAAAACATAACATTCACTTCGAAAAATGCATCGTAATATTATAACAACTAATTTAAAATATCACAAGAAGCATTCAGAGCTGATATCATTGAACAGGAACATTTAGAATATATCTATTAATAACACCAGTGAGAACAACATAACATTCACTTCGAAAAATACATCGTAATATTATAACATACTAATTTAAAATATCACAAGAAGCATTCAGAGCTGATATCATTGAACAGGAACATTTAAAATATATCTATTAATAACACCACTGTGAACAACATAACATTCACTTCGAAAAATACATCGTAATATTATAACATACTAATTTAAAATATCACAAGAAGCATTCAGAGCTGATATCATTGAACAGGAACATTTAAAATATATCTATTAATAACACCAGTGTGAACAACATAACATTCACTTCGAAAAATACATCGTAATATTATAACATACTAATTTAAAATATCATAAGAAGCATTCAGAGCTGATATAATTGAACAGGAACATTTAAAATATATCTATTAATAACACCAGTGTGAACATAACATTCACTTCGAAAAATACATCGTAATATTATAACATACTAATTTAAAATATCACAAGAAGCATTCAGAGCTGATATCATTGAACAGGAACATTTAAAATATATCTGTTAATAACACCAGTGTGAACAACATAACATTCACTTAAAAAAATACATCGTAATATTATAACATACTAATTTAAAATATCACAAGAAGCATTCAGAGCTGATATCATTGAACAGGAACATTTAAAATATATCTATTAATAACACCAGTGTGAACAACATAACATTCACTTCGAAAAATACATCGTAATATTATAACATACTAATTTAAAATATCACAAGAAGCATTCAGAGCTGATATCATTGAACAGGAACATTTAAAATATATCTATTAATAACACCAGTGTAAACAACATAACATTCACTTCGAAAAATACATCGTAATATTATAACATACTAATTTAAAATATCACAAGAAGCATTCAGAGCTGATATCATTGAACAAGAACATTTAAAATATATCTATTAATAACACCACTGTGAACATAACATTCACTTCGAAAAATCCATCGTAGTATTATAACATACTAATTTAAAATATCACAAGAAGCATTCAGAGCTGATATCATTGAACAGGAACATTTAAAATATATCTGTTAATAACACCAGTGTGAACATAACATTCACTTCGAAAATACATCGTAATATTATAACATTCTAATTTAAAATATCACAAGAAGCATTCAGAGCTGATATCATTGAACAGGAACATTTAAAATATATCTATTCATAACACCAGTGTGAACAACATAACATTCACTTCGAAAAATACATCGTAATATTATAACATACTAATTTAAAATATCACAAGAAGCGTTCAGAGCTGATATCATTAAACAGGAACATTTAAAATATATCTATTAATAACACCAGTGTGAACAACATAACATTCACTTCGAAAAATACATCGTAATATTATAACATACTAATTTAAAATATCATAAGAAGCATTCAGAGCTGATATAATTGAACAGGAACATTTAAAATATATCTATTAATAACACCAGTGTGAACATAACATTCACTTCAAAAAATACATCGTAATATTATAACATACTAATTTAAAATATCACAAGAAGCATTCAGAGCTGATATAATTGAACAGGAACATTTAAAATATATCTGTTAATAACACCAGTGTGAACAACATAACATTCACTTAAAAAATACATCGTAATATTATAACATACTAATTTAAAATCTCACAAGAAGCATTCAGAGCTGATATCATTGAACAGGAACATTTAAAATATATCTATTAATAACACCAGTGTGAACAACATAACATTCACTTCGAAAAATACATCGTAATATTATAACATACTAATTTAAAATATCACAAGAAGCATTCAGAGCTGATATCATTGAACAGGAACATTTAAAATATATCTATTAATAACACCAGTGTGAACAACATAACATTCACTTCGAAAAATACATCGTAATATTATAACATACTAATTTAAAATATCACAAGAAGCATTCAGAGCTGATATCATTGAACAGGAACATTTAAAATATATCTATTAATAACGCCAGTGTGAACAACATAACATTCACTTCGAAAAATACATCGTAATATTATAACATACTAATTTAAAATATCACAAGAAGCATTTAGAGCTGATATCATTGAACAGGAACATTTAAAATATATCTATTAATAACACCAGTGTGAACAACATAACATTCACTTCGAAAAATACATCGTAATATTAAAACATACTAATTTAAAATATCACAAGAAGCATTCAGAGCTGATATCATTGAACAGGAACATTTAAAATATATCTATTAATAACACCAGTGTGAACAACATAACATTCACTTCGAAAAATACATCGTAATATTATAACATACTAATTTAAAATATCACAAGAAGCATTCAGAGCTGATATCATTGAACAGGAACATTTAAAATATATCTATTAATAACACCAGTGTGAACAACATAACATTCACTTCGAAAAATACATCGTAATATTATAACATACTAATTTAAAATATCACAAGAAGCATTCAGAGCTGATATCATTGAACAGGAACATTTAAAATATATCTATTAATAACACCAGTGTGAACAACATTACATTCACTTCGAAAAATATATCGTAATATTATAACATACTAATTTAAAATATCATAAGAAGCATTCAGAGCTGATATAATTGAACAGGAACATTTAAAATATATCTATTAATAACACCAGTGTGAACATAACATTCACTTCGAAAAATACATCGTAATATAATAACATCCTAGTTTAAAATATCACAAGAAGCATTCAGAGCTGATATCATTGAACAGGAACATTTAAAATATATCTGTTAATAACACCAGTGTGAACAACATAACATTCACTTAAAAAAATACATCGTAATATTATAACATACTAATTTAAAATATCACAAGAAGCATTCAGAGCTGATATCATTGAACAGGAACATTTAAAATATATCTATTAATAACACCAGTGTGAACAACATAACATTCACTTCGAAAAATACTTCGTAATATTATAACATACTAATTTAAAATATCACAAGAAGCATTCAGAGCTGATATCATTGAACAGGAACATTCAACATATATCTATTAATAACACCAGTGTGAACATAACATTCACTTCGAAAACTACATCGTAATATTATAACATACTAATTTAGAATATCACAAGAAGCATTCAGAGCTGATATCATTGAACAGGAACATTTAAAATATATCTGTTAATAACACCAGTGTGAACAACATAACATTCACTTAAAAAAATACATCGTAATATTATAACATACTAATTTAAAATATCACAAGAAGCATTCAGAGCTGATATCATTGAACAGGAACATTTAAAATATATCTATTAATAACACCAGTGTGAACAACATAACATTCACTTCGAAAAATACATCGTAATATTATAACATACTAATTTAAAATATCACAAGAAGCATTCAGAGCTGATATCATTGAACAGGAACATTTAAAATATATCTATTAATAACACCACTGTGGACAACATAACATCTACTTCGAAAAATACATCGTAATATTATAACATACTAATTTAAAATATCACAAGAAGCATTCAGAGCTGATATCATTGAACAGGAACATTTAAAATATATCTATTAATAACACCAGTGTGAACAACATAACATTCACTTCGAAAAATACATCGTAATATTATAACATACTAATTTAAAATATCATAAGAAGCATTCAGAGCTGATATAATTGAACAGGAACATTTAAAATATATCTATTAATAACACCAGTGTGAACATAACATTCACTTCGAAAAATACATCGTAATATTATAACATACTAATTTAAAATATCATAAGAAGCATTCAGAGCTGATATAATTGAACAGGAACATTTAAAATATATCTATTAATAACACCAGTGTGAACATAACATTCACTTCGAAAAATACATCGTAATATTATAACATACTAATTTAAAATATCACAAGAAGCATTCAGAGCTGATATCATTGAACAGGAACATTTAAAATATATCTATTAATAACACCAGTGTGAACAACATAACATTCACTTCGAAAAATACTTCGTAATATTATAACATACTAATTTAAAATATCACAAGAAGCATTCAGAGCTGATATCATTGAACAGGAACATTCAACATATATCTATTAATAACACCAGTGTGAACATAACATTCACTTCGAAAACTACATCGTAATATTATAACATACTAATTTAGAATATCACAAGAAGCATTCAGAGCTGATATCATTGAACAGGAACATTTAAAATATATCTGTTAATAACACCAGTGTGAACAACATAACATTCACTTAAAAAAATACATCGTAATATTATAACATACTAATTTAAAATATCACAAGAAGCATTCAGAGCTGATATCATTGAACAGGAACATTTAAAATATATCTATTAATAACACCAGTGTGAACAACATAACATTCACTTCGAAAAATACATCGTAATATTATAACATACTAATTTAAAATATCACAAGAAGCATTCAGAGCTGATATCATTGAACAGGAACATTTAAAATATATCTATTAATAACACCACTGTGGACAACATAACATCTACTTCGAAAAATACATCGTAATATTATAACATACTAATTTAAAATATCACAAGAAGCATTCAGAGCTGATATCATTGAACAGGAACATTTAAAATATATCTATTAATAACACCAGTGTGAACAACATAACATTCACTTCGAAAAATACATCGTAATATTATAACATACTAATTTAAAATACCACAAGAAGCATTCAGAGCTGATATCATTGAACAGGAACATTTAAAATATATCTATTAATAACACCAGTGTGAACAACATAACATTCACTTCGAAAAATACATCGTAATATTATAACATACTAATTTAAAATATCATAAGAAGCATTCAGAGCTGATATAATTGAACAGGAACATTTAAAATATATCTATTAATAACACCAGTGTGAACATAACATTCACTTCGAAAAATACATCGTTATATTATAACATACTAATTTAAAATATCACAAGAAGCATTCAGAGCTGATATCATTGAACAGGAACATTTAAAATATATCTGTTAATAACACCAGTGTGAACAACATAACATTCACTTAAAAAAATACAACGTAATATTATAACATACTAATTTAAAATATCACAAGAAGCATTCAGAGCTGATATTATTGAACAGGAACATTTAAAATATATCTATTAATAACACCAGTGTGAACAACATAACATTCACTTCGAAAAATACATCGTAATATTATAACATACTAATTTAAAATATCACAAGAAGCATTCAGAGCTGATATCATTGAACAGGAACATTTAAAATATATCTGTTAATAACACCAGTGTGAACAACATAACATTCACTTCGAAAAATACATCGTAATATTATAACATACTAATTTAAAATATCACAAGCATTCAGAGCTGATAATATTGAACAGGAACATTTAAAATATATCTGTTAATAACACCAGTGTGAAACACATAACATTCACTTCGGAAAATACTTCGTAATATTATAACATACTAATTTAAAATATCACAAGAAGCATTCAGAGCTGATATCATTGAACAGGAACATTTAAAATATATCTATTAATAACACCAGTGTGAACAACATAAAATTCACTTCAAAAAATACATGGTAATATTATAACATACTAATTTAAAATATCACAAGAAGCATTCAGAGCTGATATTATTGAACAGGAACATTTAAAATATATCTATTAATAACACCAGTGTGAAAAACATAACATTCACTTCGAAAAATACTTCGTAATATTATAACATACTAATTTAAAATATCACAAGAAGCATTCAGAGCTGATATCATTGAACAGGAACATTTAAAATATATCTATTAATAACACCAGTGTGAACAACATAAAATTCACTTCGAAAAATACATCGTAATATTATAACATACTAATTTAAAATATCACAAGAAGCATTCAGAGCTGATATCATTGAACAGGAACATTTAAAATATATCTATTAATAACACCAGTGTGAACAACATAACATTCACTTCGAAAAATACATCGTAATATTATAACATACTAATTTAAAATATCACAAGAAGCATTCAGAGCTGATATCATTGAACAAGAACATTTAAAATATATCTATTAATAACACCAGTGTGAACAACATAACATTCACTTCGAAAAATACATCGTAATATTATAACATACTAATTTAAAATATCACAAGAAGCATTCAGAGCTGATATAGTTGAACAGGAACATTTAAAATATATCTGTTAATAACACCAGTGTGAACAACATAACATTCACTTCGAAAAATACATCGTAATATTATAACATACTAATTTAAAATATCACAAGAAGCATTCAGAGCTGATATCATAGAACAGGAACATTTAAAATATATCTATTAATAACACCAGTGTGAACAACATAACATTCACTTCGAAAAATACATCGTAATATTATAACATACTAATTTAAAATTTCACAAGAAGCATTCAGAGCTGATATCATTGAACAGGAACATTTAAAATATATCTATTAATAACACCAGTGTGAACAACATAACATTCACTTCGAAAAATACATCGTAATATTATAACATACTAATTTAAAATATCACAAGAAGCATTCAGAGCTGATATCATTGAACAGGAACATTTAAAATATATCTATTAATAACACCACTGTGGACAACATAACATCTACTTCGAAAAATACATCGTAATATTATAACATACTAATTTAAAATATCACAAGAAGCATTCAGAGCTGATATCATTGAACAGGAACATTTAAAATATATCTATTAATAACACCAGTGTGAACAACATAACATTCACTTCGAAAAATACATCGTAATATTATAACATACTAATTTAAAATACCACAAGAAGCATTCAGAGCTGATATCATTGAACAGGAACATTTAAAATATATCTATTAATAACACCAGTGTGAACAACATAACATTCACTTCGAAAAATACATCGTAATATTATAACATACTAATTTAAAATATCATAAGAAGCATTCAGAGCTGATATAATTGAACAGGAACATTTAAAATATATCTATTAATAACACCAGTGTGAACATAACATTCACTTCGAAAAATACATCGTTATATTATAACATACTAATTTAAAATATCACAAGAAGCATTCAGAGCTGATATCATTGAACAGGAACATTTAAAATATATCTGTTAATAACACCAGTGTGAACAACATAACATTCACTTAAAAAAATACAACGTAATATTATAACATACTAATTTAAAATATCACAAGAAGCATTCAGAGCTGATATTATTGAACAGGAACATTTAAAATATATCTATTAATAACACCAGTGTGAACAACATAACATTCACTTCGAAAAATACATCGTAATATTATAACATACTAATTTAAAATATCACAAGAAGCATTCAGAGCTGATATCATTGAACAGGAACATTTAAAATATATCTGTTAATAACACCAGTGTGAACAACATAACATTCACTTCGAAAAATACATCGTAATATTATAACATACTAATTTAAAATATCACAAGCATTCAGAGCTGATAATATTGAACAGGAACATTTAAAATATATCTGTTAATAACACCAGTGTGAAACACATAACATTCACTTCGGAAAATACTTCGTAATATTATAACATACTAATTTAAAATATCACAAGAAGCATTCAGAGCTGATATCATTGAACAGGAACATTTAAAATATATCTATTAATAACACCAGTGTGAACAACATAAAATTCACTTAAAAAAATACATGGTAATATTATAACATACTAATTTAAAATATCACAAGAAGCATTCAGAGCTGATATTATTGAACAGGAACATTTAAAATATATCTATTAATAACACCAGTG
This sequence comes from Agriotes lineatus, assembly GCA_940337035.1. NCBI lineage: Eukaryota > Metazoa > Arthropoda > Insecta > Coleoptera > Elateridae > Agriotes > Agriotes lineatus. The sequence goes on from CALNHX010011192.1 coordinate 10,752, forward strand.
TGAAAAACATAACATTCACTTCGAAAAATACTTCGTAATATTATAACATACTAATTTAAAATATCACAAGAAGCATTCAGAGCTGATATCATTGAACAGGAACATTTAAAATATATCTATTAATAACACCAGTGTGAACAACATAAAATTCACTTCGAAAAATACATCGTAATATTATAACATACTAATTTAAAATATCACAAGAAGCATTCAGAGCTGATATCATTGAACAGGAACATTTAAAATATATCTATTAATAACACCAGTGTGAACAACATAACATTCACTTCGAAAAATACATCGTAATATTATAACATACTAATTTAAAATATCACAAGAAGCATTCAGAGCTGATATCATTGAACAGGAACATTTAAAATATATCTATTAATAACACCAGTGTGAACAACATAACATTCACTTCGAAAAATACATCGTAATATTATAACATACTAATTTAAAATATCACAAGAAGCATTCAGAGCTGATATAGTTGAACAGGAACATTTAAAATATATCTGTTAATAACACCAGTGTGAACAACATAACATTCACTTCGAAAAATACATCGTAATATTATAACATACTAATTTAAAATATCACAAGAAGCATTCAGAGCTGATATCATTGAACAGGAACATTTAAAATATATCTATTAATAACACCAGTGTGAACAACATAACATTCACTTCGAAAAATACATCGTAATATTATAACATACTAATTTAAAATTTCACAAGAAGCATTCAGAGCTGATATCATTGAACAGGAACATTTAAAATATATCTATTAATAACACCAGTGTGAACAACATAACATTCACTTCGAAAAATACATCGTAATATTATAACATACTAATTTAAAATATCACAAGAAGCATTCAGAGCTGATATAGTTGAACAGGAACATTTAAAATATATCTATTAATAACACCAGTGTGAACAACATAACATTCACTTCGAAAAATACATCGTAATATTATAACATACTAATTTAAAATACCACAAGAAGCATTCAGAGCTGATATCATTGAACAGGAACATTTAAAATATATCTATTAATAACACCAGTGTGAACAACATAACATTCACTTCGAAAAATACATCGTAATATTATAACATACTAATTTAAAATATCACAAGAAGCATTCAGAGCTGATATCATTGAACAGGAACATTTAAAATATATCTATTTATAACACCAGTGTGAACATAACATTCACTTTGAAAAATACATCGTAATATTATAACATACTAATTTAAAATATCACAAGAAGCATTCAGAGCTGATATCATTGAACAGGAACATTTAAAATATATCTGTTAATAACACCAGTGTGAACAACATAACATTCACTTCGAAAAATACATCGTAATATTATGACATACTAATTTAATATATCACAAGCATTCAGAGCTGATATCAGGTAAAGTAAAATTCATCACATGAAGGGAACCAACTAGTACGTTGAGGTCTTCTAAGCTATGAAATTCAACAGGACTACCAAAATACTTAATCTGCTCGTCTTGGGTAATAACGTTAGCCCCTAAGATTATACTGATGGTACCATCACCCTTCATAATAACTTGCTTTTGCAAGCACGGTATATTATTGTTAATCACAACATCCGATATGATAATAGTTCGTGAAGTGCAACTTCCAATTCGGAGGATAGCCCACGCAGGAGAAGGAACTGTCAAAACCACTTTGTTATTCCACAATTCACTAAATAAGTTTGACCTCTTCGTAAAACTAAAAGCCTCGCCATTTTCTGTATCGTTGTATAAAAAGTAGCTGGCAACAGGTTCCGCCCATTTTACGTTCTTTTTCTTTTTCCTAATGGATTTTGTGGTTTCTACATTGTTATTGGACGATGAATCAAGGTTTAGGAATATAGATGGTACTGCTGTTTCCTTCAATCTAGGAAATTTTAATTTGTCCTGAAACAATAATGAGATGATTATAATATAAAAGTCTTTAAGAGTGTTATCAAATTATATCTAAGAACGCTAAGATGTCAACCGATGCATAAAACGATTGAACGTATCGATGACATTAATTGAACAGTATGCAACAGATGTATAAATTAATAAATCATACATAATATAATGCAAATATTGTAACGTTCTCCGGTAAACTACAAGATTACCCATTGGGTAATCTTGCAGTTTACGTCCCCACCAGTGCGCACTTTTACTGCGCCGATTGAAGTGACGTCAAATAAGCTACATTGTTGCCAGATGTTTGCACAAATTGTACCTAGAGCTAATAATAATAATAGGAAGGCTCCACCACTGAGCTGATTGGGAAAAGGAAGTTGAAGAGAAGAAGCAGAGGTTTTTCAAATCGGGAAGGGGTGAAAACGCATGAAAAATTACCGGATTAGTGAGTAATTTTGTAATAAATAAGTTTGGTTGAGGTTAAAAGATACTCAATAAGGTGGAAAGTTGCATGTAGCTAACACATAAGAAAAACAGCGTCTAGCGCTAAAATTTCACCTGCATCCACAAGTGAACGCTGGCGTGGACGTCTAATGCCCTCCATTGCTGTCACGAAAGTAGTAAACAATGAAGGCGGAAAATTGCTGTTCCACTATACAAATATTTGGCAACGCTGCTGGTGATTTGAACTAAAATAATCGGCGCAGTAAAAGTGCGCACAGGTGGGGACGTAAACTACAAGATTACCCATTGTTGTAGTAAATCATTGTTGGGGACTCTGAATAGCGAGACATTTTCTTTACAGGTCTTGTAGCCCGAATTACACTTTGGCACAAAACATTTCTTTGGCATTTTTCACAAAGGCCTAATATTAACAATTGTATTAAAACACCGATTGACACAGTTTTCTGGAAAAACATTTAGCGGACGTCGCCATATTAAATTAAAATAGTTAAATAGTTGACGAAACGCTAATAGGCTAAAAGCAGCAAACAATTCTGCTTCTAGAGCCAGTAATATTGGAAGAAGAGTCAAATTAACCCTCTTGTTACGGTCTACACACATTTCTTACATTACACAGGAATTTTTGTACTAAGTACACACACATCTTTAAATTGCCGCTAACCTAAATTCGTACCATTATACAAAAATATTGTTATAAATTTTTTTAATCCCACCTGCATTACTACCTCTAGAAACGGTAGTTCGAAGTGGATCTCTTAATAGTTGTTACAATTAGTTTTTTTTTGGCCTATTCCAGTGCAAAAGGCCTACTTCTATAGAATTCAACCACACGTCAAATAAAATGGAAACCTATAACTCTTACACCGCCATAATACCAATAATTTTCTCCACAGTGTCCCAAAAATCGCAACTTCATTAATTCTGGAGGTAGGTATGGAACAAAATTTTCTTTTGTTATAAATACCACCACTATACCCAAGGGAAAAGGACGTCGAGCTCATCTGGGTCCCGGGACACACAGGGGTCCAAGGCAACGAGAAGGCCGACGAACTAGCCAAACTCGGAGCCGGGGAAACTTGTTTTAGACCAGAACTCCTTCTAGGTATAACAAGGCAGCAGGTATCAGCAGCCCTAACCGGGTAGGCCTACAAGACCAGCGAGGAAAAGTAGAAAGGATGCAGGGGCTGTCGCAGGCGCGGATGGGCCATAAGGCAAACCGGGCATTTTCCCGGGGCGCCGCGGACGTTTTCGACGCTTTTGGCGCCGCGCCGTTCACATCCGATAAAAAATAAATATAAAATAAATAAATTGAATTAATCAACGTATAACGAATCATGATACGATATACGAGCAGTCGGAGAAGGTGCATGTAAAGCTGGGACGCGCTTATATTTCCAGGAATACTGTCTTCTAATCTTGCACTAGCCCAGTCGGCTACTGATACTGAACTGGCAATACGGGTTTATCCGGTTTCCGGTTTTATCACTGTTAGCCTAACTACTGTTATTCGTTCCTGTGATCTGAACTCTGCATATAGTTAACAGCGCCGGTTTGGTAATTTTTGATGATTTATTATTCTTGTCCAATTTGATTTGTGTGATTTGGAAAGTTCTATCTCGAATAAACCGTAAGTATTTACCTATATTTTGACAAATTGGAAACTCGTGTATTTGACTGAACGAATATTGTTTTTTCGTTTTCTAGAAAAGTTAAATGCTGTTAGTATTCTGTATTCACGAATAAACATGGAGTCAAAAAAAAATGGGCGGCGCCGAACGTGTGAGGCTGAAGCGCAAGCTGGATTTGGAAAAAGGCGCTGGAAGTTGTAAAAAGTTAGATCAGTTTATGAACAAGGAGGATTCTACACCCCTTGGTGTTCAAGAAACTACCAAAAGTACCGAAGTTCATAATCAAGATCAAACTACTGCATTTTCGCCAACCACGCTTTCAAGCTTCTTGCTTATGAGTATCAAGAAAGACGTTTTAGAAAACATCCATCAAGACAACATCATCGATTGCGTGGCAAACCGCTCGAAGCTACTTCAAAATAATACTCCCCAAAATAATTTTGAAAATTTGTGTTGTGTTATATATCATAAATATTTTTATATCAAACGATTTGGTTTTTTATATCATTTAATATAGGAATTTCAACTTTCCATTTTTCATTATTTTCGATTGGGGGGGGGGGGGGTCGCCTGACCTCTCTTGATGCCCGGTTGATATTTTTGTGCCCATCCGCGCCTGGGCTGTCGTCAGGCAAAGTACCACATAGCGGGATTTGATTCAAAGAAATCGGTCTGGCTAATGGGAAGGAGTCGAAGAACCACAAATCTTTTGATAGGGATCTTGACAGGCCACTGTCTGAAAAGACACCTAACACTGATGTGAAGGGACGAGAAAACGTCCTTTCACTGCTTGGGAGAATGCGAGGCGTACCAGCGACTGAGGTATAGAACCTTTGGATCATCTACGCTTCGAATGGAAGAGTTGAACTCCCTATCCTGGGCCGAAATTCTGATCTTCATTAAAAAATCAGGAAGGTTTAAGCAGGGAGAAGAGCCCATCGAAGAGGACGATAATGAAGGTGGTTGAGGGGATGGCATGGGGTTGGCAAAAAGGGCCTATGGTGGCCTACTTGCTAGACTTCGGTCTCCCCACAACTACTACTACTACTACTATATGAAATAGAAGAGGATAAAATTTCTTATACATTAAGTACTTTTAGTTTTTTTTACGAACAATCGTTCAGCCGAGACAAACCTGCGAAGTTATAATTAAGTCAAAATTTATAAAATAGGGAAACGTTTTGGTAGAGCTTTTATATTTTTTTTGTATGTGTAGTTTGGGTCCCTGTACACGAATATTGGGTTTCCCAACTAAAATCTTGACCGAAAACACGTTTTTCACAGGAAAAACTGTGCAAAAAACAAAATTTTTACTTTTTTTAAAGTTACACGGAAACAATCCATTTTGTAAGTTTTAAACTTATATGAAATAGAAGAAAATAAAATTTCCTACACATTAAGTACTTGCAGTTTTTTTTACGATCAATCGTTCAGCCGAGACAAACCTGGGAAGTTATAATAAAGTCAAAATTTATAAAATAGGGAAACGTTTTGGTAGAGCTTTAATATTTTTTTTATACGTAGTTTGGGTCCCTGTACACGAATATTGGGTTTCCCAGCTTAAATTTTGACCGGAAACACGTTTTTCACAGGAAAAACTGTGCAAAAAAGAAAATTTTTACTTTTTCTAAAGTTACACGGAAACAATCCATTTTGTAAGTGTTAAACTTATATGAAATAGAAGAGGATAAAATTTCCTACACATTAAGTACTTGTAGTTTTTTTTACGATCAATCGTTCAGCCGAGACATACCTGCGAAGTTATAATAAAGTCAAAATTTATAAAATAGGGAAATGTTTTGGTAGAGCTTTAATATTTTTTTGTATACGTAGTTTGGGTCCCTGTATACGAATATTAGGTTTTCCAACTTAAATCTTGACCGGAAACACGTTTTTTACAGGAAAAACTGTGCAAAAAACAAAATTGTTACTTTTTCTAAAGTTACACGGAAACAATCCATTTTGTAAGTGTTAAACTTATATGAAATAGATATGGCTGGAGGGCTGGACACCTCTCAGTGCCGAGGAAGTCACCTTTGCCCCAACAAGGGCATCGGAGGCACCATGGCCAGAGAAGGTGGGTTTCTGGCTCAGAAGCCAAGAGGAGGTTGACCTGGAAAAGTTGAGCCAGATGCTTTCCATGCAGAACCGCTCACTAAGAGTGGAGCAATGGAGGCATGTCCAGACGACAGGAGGACCAGGAGGGTGGTTCTTGACCTTCATGGTCAGCGGAGATACTGTCCGAACTCTGGAGGAGTCTGGGTGGCAGCTCTACTACCAGTTGGTTACTCTCGCAGTGCGAAGGGTGCCGACGTGGAGTGGAGCAGTCCGCCAGGACTCTTCTGAGGCCGGCGTGTCAAAGCAGGCCAAAAAGGACAACTGAAAGGACCACAGCCCCCGCACCATTAACTCCCCATAATGGATTTACTGCGGGTAAGTCAGATCAATCTTCAGCACAGTAGGGGCGCTACAGCAGAGCTGATGAGCGCACTAACTGGCAGGAGAGAAATAGTCCTCATTCAAGAACCGTATGTTTACAGGAATAAGGTCAGGGGACTGAGGATGGCCAACTACGATGTAGTGATTGGCGAGGAAGTGGATGATCGACCCAGGACCTGTATCATGGTGTCCAGGAATCTCAGCATGGTACCACTACCGCAGCTGGGAACCAAGGACCTCACTGCAGCGGTTTTGGAGTATCAGGTAGGTGGTAGAAACCATAAGGTAGTAGTAGGAAGCGCGTATTTCCCCTCGGATGACGCTCGCATACCTACGGAGGAATTCGAACACTTAATGTCGTTTGCAAGTGATAAAGGTCTTCCGGTAATAGTCGGATGGGACACCAATGCACATCCTTCGGTGTGGGGGAGCTCAGACATTAACCCTCTGGGCGAAACCCTACTAGAATATTTGGCGTCCACGGATCTTGAGATAATGAACAAAGGTACAGAACCCACTTTTGTCAATAGCATCCGAAAGGAGGTAATTGACATTACAGTGGCCTCTAGGTGTTTTTCAATCAATATTGAAAACTGGAAAGTGACGTCGGATATCGTGACATCTGATCATCGTATGATCAGAATGGAAATTAATTCCGACAAACCTCTGGAAATTCCCTACCGGAACCCCAGGGCAACAGACTGGGAAAGTTATCGTTCCAGTCTCGTTCGCCACGGAGGCCAACCAGAGGGAGGTATATGCACAAAGGAAAAATTAAGTAAAGATGTAGAGCAACTGGCAAGTAAAATTGTCTCTCTTATGAGGGGGCTTGTCCTCTCAGGGAGGCTCGAGTTCGTAGGGTACCATGGTGGACCGGCACTCTAGCCGATCTGCGCAAGGAATCCAGGCGAATTTTTAATCGAGCTATCAGAGAAGGGACACAAGCCTCATGGGACACTTTCAAAATGGCCAGGAATAGGTATAAAAATGAGTTAAGGAGCAGCAAAAGATCTAGCTGGCAGAAATACTGTGCAGAGTTAAGCTCAGTATCAGACTCTGCTAGACTGATGAAAATCTTAACCCGCGAAACTAGTCAAACAGTAGGAGCGTTAAAAAAGGTCGATGGGATGCGGACAACATCCAGAGAGGAGTCTTTACAACACCTCCTGGAAGTCCACTTTCCAGGAGACGGCGCCGTCCAATTAGCCCCCATAGCGGAACAGGTACCAGCTCCTATACAGAACTGGCAGTTCGCTGAGGGAATTATAACGGAAGGTGCAGTCACTTGGGCAGTACAGGAGTTTAATCCCTTTAAGTCGCCGGGGCCAGATGGGATCTTCCCAGCATTGCTTCAGAAAGGCCTGGATATCCTTCTTCCATATATAGTAAGGGTATATAAAGCCAGCGTAGCAATGGGATGGGTCCCAGAACAATGGAAGGCAGCCAGAGTGGTCTTTATTCCCAAGACGGGAAGGGAGGACTACACAACTGCCAAATCATTTAGGCCCATTAGTCTTACATTTTTTCTTTTAAAGACCTTGGAAAGGATCATTGATAGGAATCTAATGGAAAGGGTAATAACAACACACCCATTCCACAGGAATCAGCACGCATACAGACGTGGAAGATCGACCTAAAATGCACTCCACGCTGTCGTGCACAAGGTCGAAAGGGCACTACACTATAAGGAAGTGGCCCTTGCAATACTTTTTGACATTGAAGGCGCATTTGACAAGGCAAGAACGGCTACAATATGTCAAGCCTTACAGGCCAGGGAAACCCCTCCCGTTCTGGTCAGTTGGGTGAGAACAGCACTGAAGCAAAGAACCGTGACGGCAAACCTAGGGGACTGTTCAGTGAGGGCAAGGGTGACGGGAGGTTGCCCGCAAGGCAGTTGCCTCTCACCTCACTTATGGTGTCTTGTAATGGACGGTCTACTGGGATGCCTAACGGAAGAGGGCTTCTATGCACAAGCATACGCAGACGATGGACTGGTACTTGTTACTGGCAGGTTCCTAAACGTCGTTTGCGATAGAATGCAGGTAGCCTGCAGGATTATTGAAAGATGGTGTGAAGAGAAAGGTCTGTCGGTAAACCCACTAAAGACTGAGATCATTCTCTTCACAAAAAGACGAAAACTTCAGGGTCGGAGGATACCCATTATGTACGGAAGACCACTTGCATTAGTGCAAGAGGTCAAGTACCTGGGGGTAATCCTCTACAGCAAATTAAGTTGGAGGTCGCATGTCGACAGGACGGTGAAGAAGTCGACAGGACGGTGAAGAAGTCGACAGCGACCTTATGGCAGTTGCGCAGAGCAATAGGCAGGAACTGGGGGATAAACCCCAAGATTCTGCACTGGCTCTACACGTTGGTAGTAAGGCCAAGAGTTCAGTACGGCTCAGTGGTCTGGTGGCCTAGTGTAGAGCGCCCCAGTATCTCCGTAAGATTGGCAAAGGTCCCACGACTAGCCTGTCTCGGAATTACAGGGGCAATGAGGACAACCCCAAAAGCCGCACTTGAAGTAATATTGGGACTCCCGGGCCTTGACACTTGGATAAAGAGAGAGGCCATGGCTACCCACCTCAGAATGCGGGATACGGGGCTATGGAATGACCAGGGAGTTCGCACGGACCATGCTAGGATCGCCGACATGGCTGCTAGTGAAATACCTCTGTCAGCCTACAGGGTAACCGAAGCAGAGGACCGGCTAAGGTTAGAAAAAGGATTCTCTCTCATTATCCCAACAAGGGAACAGTGGGAGCAAAAAAAGGTTAAGCTCCAGTCGAATGCCTTGATATGCTACACGGACGGTTCTCGAGTGGCAGAAAGGCAATCCTCTGGAGCAGGAATTTATATGGAAGGCCGAGGGGTACAAGAAAGCTATGCTTTAGGAAGATTCACCACGGTATTCCAAGCAGAAGTTTATGCCATCCTATCGGTGGCAACAAGGAACGAGGTCAGGATATCCCCAGAGCAAAAAATTTATATTTGCTCCAATAGCCAAGCCGCACTAAAAGCAATCTTTTCGGCCAGGACAAGATTAGCTCTTGTCCAGGAATGTGGAGATGCTTTAGCCGAATTGGCAAGGGAAAAGGATGTCGAGCTCATCTGGGTCCCGGGACACACAGGGGTCCAAGGCAACGAGAAGGCGGACGAACTAGCCAAACTCGGAGCCGGGGAAACTTGTTTTGGACCGGAACCCCTTCTGGGTATAACAAGGCAGCAGGTATCAGCAGCCCTAACCGGGTGGGCCTACAAGACCAGCGAGGAAAAGTGGAAAGGATCCAGGGGCTGTCGTCAGGCAAAGTACCACATAGCGGAATTTGATTCAAAGAAATCGGTCTGGCTAATGGGAAGGAGTCGAAGAACCACAAATCTTTTGATAGGGATCTTGACAGGCCACTGTCTAAAAAGACACCTAACACTGATAGGAGTAGAGGAAGATCCCATTTGCCCAAGATGTGAAAGGGACGAGAAAACGTCCTTTCACTGCTTGGGAGAATGCGAGGCGTACCAGCGACTGAGGTATAGAACCTTTGGATCATCTACGCTTCGAATGGAAGAGTTGAACTCCCTATCCTGGGCCGAAATTCTGATCTTCATTAGAAAATCAGGAAGGTTTAAGCAGGGAGAAGAGCCCATCGAAGAGGACGATAATGAAGGTGGTTGAGGGGATGGCATGGGGTTGGCAAAAAGGGCCTATGGTGGCCTACTTGCTAGACTTCGGTCTCCCCACAACAACTACTACTACTACTATATGAAATAGAAGAGGATAAAATTTCCTACACATTAAGTACTTGTAGTTTTTTTACGATCAATCGTTCAGCCGAGACAAACCTGCGAAGTTATAATTAAGTCAAATATTAGGTTTCCCAACTTAAATTTTGACCGGAAACACGTTTTTCACTGGAAAAACTGTGCAAAAAACAAGGTTTTTACTTTTTCTAAAGTTACAGGGAAACAATCCATTTTGTAAGTGTTAAACTTATATGAAATAGAAGAGGATAAAATTTCCTACACATTAAGTACTTTTAGTTTTTTTTACGAACAATCGTTCAGCCGAGAGAAAGTCAAAATTTATAAAATAGGGAAACGTTTTGGTAGAGCTTTGATATTTTTTTGTATGTGTAGTTTAGGTCCCTGTACACGAATATTAGGTATTCCAACTTAAATCTTGACCGGAAACACGTTTTTCACAGGAAAAACTGTGCAGAATTTTTTTTTAACTTTTTCTAAAGTTACACGGAAACAATCCATTTTGTAAGTTTTAAACTTATATGAAATAGAAGAAAATAAAATTTCCTACATATTAAGTACTTGCAGTTTTTTTACGATCAATCGTTCAGCCGAGACAAACCTGCGAAGTTATAATAAAGTCAAAATTTATAAAATAGGGAAACGTTTTGGTAGAGCTTTAATATTTTTTTGTATACGTAGTTTGGGTCGCTGTACACGAATATTAGGTTTTCCAACTTATATCTTGACCGGAAACACGTTTTTACAGGAAAAACTGTGCAAAAAACAAAATTTTTACTTTTTCTAAAGTTACAAGGAACAATCCATTTGGAAGTGTTAAACTTATATGAAATAGAAGAGGATAAAATTTCCTACACAATAAGTACTTGTAGCTTTTTTTACGATCAATCGTTCAGCCGAGATAAACCTGCGAAGTTATTATAAAGTCAAAATTTATAAAATACGGAAACGTTTTGGTAGAGCTTTGATATTTTTTTGTATGTGTAGTTTAGGTGTCAATTTACGCTGATAGGTCTCTCGGAAATGTATGTATGTCCACGCAGCACACTCATATTATGGGTGGTAAGTTATTTGTAAATCGTCTCGGCCCATACAATGCGTGGGGCCCCTTTAAGCGCGGGGCCTCGGGAAAAATCCCCGAAGTCGCGACCTCTGAGCCGGCCCTGTACACAAATATGCAAAAATCTGCAATTTAAACCAAATGTATAGATTAAATTGATAGGTAACATTAAAATAACAATGGGATAACAAGATGTTGAAAGTTAATTTTAATCTTAAAAATCCTCCTCGATACACAATCCAGGGCATACACTTATTCAGATTTGAAACGCATGTTCGACAAACGGACAAAGTGTTTTTTAGTGTAGTGAATATTTCTTTCTTTTGGATTATTTAGATTTTCAATTTGTATACTAGTTAAGTGTATTGGTTACTCACTAAGTATTTTTCGCTCGGTACTATATTGGTGGTTTTAACGGCTATGTGGCCTACCTCTCTGTGTAAGATATACATTAATAATTCGGATCATAATTCTAGAGCAAAATAGAGAACTAATAATTTGTTCACCTAATGCAAGATTTTCTTTTTCAAGTATTACAACCATTTACCGTAGTAATAAGATAGAATGCTATATAATAGTAATGGCAAATACACAGCCCCTATACTAAATAGTAATAACAAAGAGTATATAATGTATGTACTCTTTGGTAACAGTGAACAATTCTCAGTTCCCTATTTTGCTATAAAATAAGCGGGCCAGTATTTACAACAGTTTAATTTTGATATATCAAATCTGAATCAACGCCGTGTATATGACAGGAATGTAAGAAATTCGGCAAGCACTGTTTTCCCAATACTTAGCCTGCATGTGACCACCATGCATACATACACATTTTTAAAATTATTTTTGTATATTAAATTGAATAAGAATTAACATTATCACAAATAACTATAATTAGCAAATATTACCATTTAGCCAGTATAAAAGACCTATTACTCTAATAAAATGTGTGATGTGAAATTAAATGATTTGCTTAGTCATCAGTAGGCCTGCATTATTAGATGTAACAAAACAATATCTAAATTTAAATTGTAAGTAATATAGGTTTTTCAAAATTTTCTACATATACTTTCCATTGAAAGGAATTAAATGACTAACGGCGATTTTATCAAGATAAATGTAATTTAAGGGGTTTTAATCGTGGATAAGAGATTAAGCGTAGCATTGACTAAGACGCTTTGATGTCATATAAAGCGATCCAATCCTAAAACAATATTAGGGGTAACTCTGGATATTCAGCTTAGTTGATTAACCACAATGTAGAGTTTTAATGACAGTTACAGCTTGACAGATATATTGTAGTGGCAATTACAAGTCATATGAGACCCAATAATAGAATAGTTATTTTCATAACAAGCGTCGAAAGTAGCAAATATTGTGCGAGTGTTGATTAGGCAAAAGAGGGCGTAGCGTAGCGAAGCCCGAGTGGATCTAAAAAACGAGAACAGATATTTGCACTTTCGAGCGAGTTATGAACTATTTTTTAGACGACCACACAAAGTAAATTCTATTTTTAAGAATTGTTTTTATTTCGTTTACAAAATTGATTGCTATATTATTATTGGTACAATTATTATAAAAACTGAGAGCTTCTTGAGAAGGGTAGCAACGAATAAAGCAAAAGCGTCTGGATTATTTGACTAACTTTCTGCCGTTACGATATGACTAGTACGATATAATATCGTGCTAGTGTATGAAATTGTCAACTTTCTGTAGTAGGCTGTTGTAGCGATAATGTCACTTTCATAGATGGTCGTCAAAAAATTATTATCGGAGCTTGGAATAGGCTACGATAAAACTTGTTTTTTTTTACATACAAGTGATGATTCTTTAAATATTTATGTGTTTGCAGATGCAACGCATCTCATAAAACTTGGTGGCAACCATATTTTAGATTCGAGATTAATTGCTGATAATTTAATAATTAATAAGTTTGGCTAAAAAGTTCAATTTGTGAATTAACGCTTACTTAATTTAAAACGAGTGTCCATGAAGATGCCTTAATATACCGGGTGAGTTTTTTAAAGTGTTACACGGCAATGTCTCCAGAATTTTTATGAAATTTTGGTGTGGTAACAGGGATATGGGGGACATATTTAACCATATTTTTTACATTTTACTCCGTAATTTTGTAGTTGATTATTTTTTTTATATCTATGTTACTGCTTTAACGTAGTTTACAAGTAAGAAGTTTAAATCTGACTCGCAAGTGACGTCACAGTGTAAGAGAGAGATAGAAGTAGCATCCCCGCTGACATACCGTGTTTAGGTGTATCGTGCTTGCATCTAGGCAAACGATGCGCAGTGGCCAAAGTGGTGAGAAAGCTACGGAGCTCATTTACTATGTAGTTGCCTTACTGTGGAGACAGGTGGAGAGAGAGCGTGGTTCGAACTTTAGCTTGTCTTTGTTTCTCCTAACGCTCACTTTTTCTCGCGGCGCGCAGATCGCAATTGAAACTACTATCTGGCAAGCTGTATCGTTTTTCGATGTAAAATCGTTTGAAAGAGATTGAAAGTCCATTTGTCGAGTTTAAAAATCGTTTCGCTGAGATAAAATCCGTTTCAAGTTACATTCATATGCAAATTAATGAAACAACATGCATAGTATGATCAAAAATTTTCATCTAGTATGGCTATGGAATACTTTCTAATTTATGAATACAACTGTAAGTCACTTAAAAGTCAAATGTCAAGTTTAAAATTTAAGTATAAACGTAGTTTCATTCCTAAATTAGGAACTATTCCATAGCCATACCAATAATTCTGATTTTTACGACAGTGGTACTGGTAGTACTGCTAGTGGTTATGCTAGTGGTGCAAACACTCCACCCAAAAAGAAAACTAATAAATATTCCCACAGCTATCGAAAAGAATGGGAACAAAGTTTTAAATAGTTAACAGGCACCAAAACGAAGTCAACTGCGAAATGTAAAATTTGTTTAAAAGAATTTTCAATCGCAGGACAAGGTCTAACTCAGGTAATGAGTTTGCAGCCAAACAAAATGGCTCAATATTTTGGAAAAAAACTAAGGAAATTCCAAATATTGGTATTTTTATGTCATTTATTTTCAGTATTTCTGCAACTTCGGCCTTTGTAGAAAGAGTTTTTAGTACGTGGGTGGGCTGAAAAGTAATGCACACATGGTTACAGAAAGCGAACGAAATGACCTACGGGAACGCGCATGGTTGTATTCGAAAGCTACGTCCCTCCTGTATGCACATGTCAAGTTTGAAGGAGTTTTGTGCACCATTTCGGTTTTTAGTAGCGGAAATATGGAGACGTGTTCTCGCGCTATGTCAACGCGAGTTAAACAGCTCGCGGTTAAAGAATTTTTAACTGCTGAAAATGTGATTCAACTGCTATTCATCGCCGTTTAAAGGCCATGTATTGTTACGATACTGTTGATAGGACCACTCTGAATATATGGGTAATAATATTTCGTGGTTGCAATCCCGGAAAAGCCGCAATTGATGACGAAAAACGCAGCGGACGACCGATCACTGCCACAGATGATGAACATCGCAAACGCGTCGACAGTTTGATCCAAAATGACCGGCGAATCGCTCAAAAGCGCATTACAAACCGCCAGTCATTTTGAATCAAATTGTCGACGCGTTTGCGATGTTCATCGTCTGTAGCAGTGATCGGACGTCCGCTGCATTTTTCGTCATAATCATGGCTTTTCCGGGGTCGCAACCAACGAAATTTTATTACCAATCGATTTACAGTAGTCCAGTATCGTCACCATACTGCCTTTAAACGGCGATGAATAGCAGTAGGAATCGCGTATTCAGCAATTAAAAATTCTTTAACCGCGCGCTGTTTAACTCGCATTGACATAGCAAGAGAACACGTCTCCATACTTCCGCTACTAAAAAACGAACTGGTAAACGAAACTCCTTCAAATTTGGCATGTGCATAAAGGAAGGATGTAGCTTCCAAATATAACCATGCTCGTCTTCGTAGGTCATTTCGTTCGCGTTCTACAAGCATGTGTGCATTACTTTTCAGCCCACCCACGTATTATAGGAAATAAGTGGAGCGGTGTTAGAAATCACGTTTAAGTAGATTTAATTAAATCAGAATTACCTACTGATAACGGTAAATTTTGAATTAAACAATTCTATAATTCTATAAAAACTAATAAGCCATTGTTAAAAAAGACGCCAGCAAACGAAAAATATACCTAGCACGGGTGATGGGTATTATTTCGAGTATATTTTTTTATATTGTGAAATATTGTTTCATGCATTCAAAATTTGTAAAGTTTATAATAAAGTTGTCTCCTATATATTTTCGAAATCTCCTATATATTTTTTTACCTTCTCCTATATAAAGGCTCCTTAAATCTGGCAACCCTAGTTTTACAATACATCGAAGCACACAGGACAGTAAATCCGTTAATGACAGGAATGGTAAGAGAATCCTTTAATGTCTAATGCCATCTACAGTTTGGGATCCTTCTTAAATCAGGTAAACGGGACTACTGGGATCTCACTAAATCTTTTCCTAGAATATCTGGGAGAAAAATATAAATATTAAATGACTAGCCACAAAACATTAATAAAACATAAAACTGCAATTACTGTATATAATTGTTGTTGCTTATGAAGAATCTGTACTATTTACAGAATTTATAGAAGGAGAATGTATATTTTGGTGTGAAACGATTTACTACGAATTTACTTTTTTATAGATAACTAGCTAAATAAATGCTACAAACACGTTAAAATTTTGGTGTCAGTCTTTTGTATTAGTTTGTTCAAAATACATTTAAAAAATTGAAGTTCCAGAGTGTAATTTGAGGGTTAATTTGGAATTTACAATTACCAAATCTTGCAAACAGAGAAAAATTAAACATTCCTTATGTTTATAGGTTCTATAAAATTACAATACAAATTATTTTTATGCTGAACTGGGGAAATGTACACATTTGTATCGAACTGCAGAGCAACAAGTTTGACTTTCCATCTACTAAAAAATATAAAATTGCCACGAATTTAAGATTATTGAAGTTACTAAAATACTAATGTGGAACTGTAAGGTGAATATACAAATGCGTGAGCACTTGGATGCTCGTAATATTCTGGCGGTGGTGCAGTCAGGGTTTCGGCCAGGCCATAGTTGTTCTACAGCATTAATGGCAGTGACAGACGAAATTTTTCGTGCTACAGATGACAATAAATTAACTGCATTGATCCTGTTGGACTACTCGAAGGCCTTCGACACCTTAAATCATGAGATTTTGCTTAGTATTTTAAAATTTATTGGCCTGGGGGCAACTGCTGTGAAATTTTGTGAGAATTACTTAAGTAGCAGAACACAGAGAGTAACTTTAAATGGTTTAAAATCTACTGAACTTGTAATAACTAAAGGAGTACCCCAAGGCTCAATTTTAGGACCGCTGCTATATACCATATATACTTCTAGGTTATACAAGAAATTAAAATTTGTTAATTATCACCTGTATGCAGACGATACCCAGCTGTATTACTCGTTCAACACTGATCAATTATTGCAATCTATTGAAAATATCAACCAATATTTGAATACATTGGTTAAAGTTTCTGAAGATCATTCTTTAAATATAAATTCATGTAAATCTTTTATGATGCTGTTTGGCCGTTCGAAAGCTAGAACCGAAGTCCTGGCTGCGGGTGTGGCAGTTAATATTAATATTAACAACGTACCGCTTACAATCGTCGACTGTGCAAGAAATTTGGGACTTGATCTAGATTTTGGATTAAGATTTAAGCAGCAGACAACAAAGATCGTGAAAAATGCATTTTGCAACTTAAAGCTTCTCTACTCCAATAGACAGTATTTAAACATGTCGCTGAAAATTATGTTATGCGAATCTTTAGTTTTGTCTAAAGCAAATTTTTGTAGCACTGTTTTTGGATCATGCTTGGACAGTGTTTGTATTAAAAAATTGCAACGAATTCAAAATTGCTGTCTAAGATTTATCTTTGGGATAAGTCGACGATATGGCGTAAGTCATAATGGTTTTATGTCCGGGTTTTTTTGCCCAGGGGTTTTTTGTCCTGTAACGATATTTAACAGACTACCACTCCTATTTTGCAGATACGAATTTGATTAACACTTTAACAGTTTCATTGTTTTGGGAAGTGTTAGTAAATTTTCAGGGTTTTCATTTAACCCCTTTCGGGATGAATTCTCCAAAACCCTCAAAATGATTTTACCCGATTTGAAAAATGTTCCAATATGCTCAATTTCAACTTCCTATACTTGTAGTAGTTTCCTTGTGGCGATATTTAGAAAAACAGATTTGCCCATTTAACTCCTTTCGGGGATGAAGCTGCAAAACCTTGAAATTTACATTTATATCGTCGAGCGGATAAAATCACAGTAAATAAAAAACCACCCATTGCAAAATATTTTGCAACTTATAACACTTCTTTGTAGACAATGTTTAACGTGTTGCACGATCCATTAGGTAATATTTTAATTTTTAAGTTTTTAAAACTACGCACACGTGACATTGCTACATATAATTGACCATGGCTAAATACTGGTTGTCCTTGAGTTTGTCCTTGCGATTTATTAATTGTCACCGCAAATGCTAGGCGTACAGGAAACTGTCTTCTCCTAAAGCAAAAGGTGTTAAATTTATACGCGTAATCTGTACCAGTAGACACATTTAAATTTCTCAAGAGAATAACAATTACCCCTATTTTTAGTGTTTAGCAATGTGGAGGTTGTATTTCGCTGACATTTTACGAATCTATAAATTCCGTAGGAAATTCTAAATGTTGTCATTATCTGCAATTGCAATCACATTCAAATATATTTTTTTCATAACCAGGTTAGAAGATATAAATTTGTCGTTAATTTCATCGCAATATTCGTTTTTTGGAGCTAAAATTGAGAATTTTGAGATACTAAGTGTGTTCTGAAGAGTTGACAAACTATTACCAAATATTTCTGTAATGATGTTCTCTTTGGCAATTAGTTGAGATGGTATTTTAATTGTATCCTCTTCACCTGTAATCGTGGGATATTTTTCATTTTCAATTTGCAAGAGAATTGGCGATGTTTCGGTACATTCGACTAATATTGAACTGATGTACAGCAAAGATTCACTCACACACGCTACTTTTCGAAAAGAAAGATTGATTTTTTTTTAATTTGCTGTCACTGACGTTTCTCCAAAAATTTAGCTGGCCGTATTTTACCCAAACAAACTCAAGCAGTGCAGTGGCGCATTGCAAAAATCACCAGAACATGGAGGGCCGCCTTCGAGTGCTTACTTATTCCACTGCTACGCCCTGCAAAGCTGCGTCACTTTTGCGCTACAATATTTTGGGTTTATTTGCAATTTAGGACTTTTGTGCACATCTACACGGTAACGGCTTTCATTTAAAAAAAGAATTATCGAAATCGGCCCGGTGGTAGTCTCAAAATAGATGTCGAAAGAGAACGCTTCACGTTTTAAATACGGATGGGGCCATAATTATATATAACAGCAATGAGATAACATGAATAACAAAATGAAATGATTGAGTAAGAAAGAGATGGCCATACGAAAAAGTTATTTTAGTAGGCATGTTTAGTTGACAAATGTCATAATTAAATTAAGCGTCAAGCCTTCTCGAATATTTGCTACTATGTTTATCTCTTTCTTACTCAAGCAATACGAGTTATTTTCTTGTTCATGTTAACTCATTGCTGTTATATATAATTGTGGCTCTATCGGTATATAGATTCTACAACGGAAACGATTTGTTTTGCCAATTATAAACTAGCAAGGGATAACCAGCCAACATTTGTTTTTCAAACGAAGTCTTGTTATGTCAGCTCGACACCTGTAATTTGATAATAAGTGTTTTCTTTATGTAGAAATGTGTCTCTATTCTTCCAGCATAAGCTAAACGCCAATCTTAATGAGAAACAATTTCTAATTTCTAAAATAATTAATTAAATACTGTAAAATGCGGTCGCCTAGCTGCAATTATTCATTATTGCAAAATGGAAGCTTTCATCTACTGCACTTGAGTCTTATTACATGATTTTCTTGTGCTCTTTTTTAAGATTTTTATTGTTATGGTCAAATTGCACTTATTTAAGGTTTTGTGGTCGCTGAAGACTGAATTTAATATACAATTGTATCTAACGAGTTTTAAAATATAAAAAAAGTATAATTCAACCATTAATCAGATTTTCACTTATCTAAAATTCATAACCATAACGAATCACTTGGGCCTCATTTTTCCTAGTTTCCTAGTTTCAACAAGAATGTTAAACCACTCAAATTAAGTCCTTCCCAAGACATTTTCTTAAGTAGGCAAAACATGTCCTCTAAGCCGCTTTACGAAAACTATAAATCACTCTTGCAGTAAGTATTAACCAAGTAATACTTCTTTTCTGATAAGGGCTGGCGGATGTAGATTCTTATCCAGTAAGCAGGCAGGTGCGTCCTTGAAAAATGCTAGAGGATAAAAGTACAGTTCAAGAACATCTAATTTCAATAACATATCACAAGAAAATGATCGAACCAGTTGTGGGGTGAAATTTGATTGTATTCAAGACCAATTTACAAATACTTATTGAGACATTGAGAGATTGAGCGGAAAATTTTGACTGCTGATGGTGTCATAGTCTTAACGTACTACATTTCTAAAACAAATGAATATGAGCAAATAAAACGGAGAATTAAATACTTCGACGAAGATGTGTTTAACATTCTGCATATTTCCTTTAATATCGCAGTGAATGTGTTGAATAGTTCAATGCTAAAGCTGTTCGACAGACTTGGAAACTTTGAAAAACTCTTCAGCAGCTTAGCGAAAGTCTCTTGCAAATTTGTTAAAACATTTTTGCAATTTTCTGACAATTTTCTGGATAATTTAGCAATTTACTGTAAACATGTTAAAGTATTGCTACAAACCATCTTGAAATTTATTGAATGCTCTCTGACGGTTAACTGCGAATCGGTTAAATTTGGATGGTAAAGTTGTCTAAAATGTATTATAATTTGCTGGAAAACGACTATTTTTTTAAAGTTTACTACAAACTCGCTTTTATAAACCTTTCTTTTCTAACAAATTACATACAAATTTACTGCAACGTTGTGGACCTTGAAGATTTGATTCTAGCTGAATCGAAATCAAACTCTGTCAAATAATTGATTTTCTCGATCAGATAGCATTGTGATTTAGAACACAAAACAACACAATCAGGCGCATTAGAAATCGAAGTTATTCGATATCTATTTGTTTATTGACCGTAAACCCTGCAATGTAACTGCTTTTCTTTTGTTTTTATATTTTTTAATTGAACATATTTACTTTACAATTTTGTATTGGTATTTAGTAGCTTCAATAATAAGAAATTCCAGTAGATGGAAGTCAGAACTGTTGTTGCACTGCAATTCTATTAAAAAAAGTGTTAATTTCCGTGGTTAAACATAAAAATCATGTGTATTGTGTTGTATGAGTATGACCCATCGGCCTGAAGCACAAGCATTTCTAAATCGGACTGTTTCAACTTACTCCTGTAATTCCAGCAATAATGTTATCATAGAATTTATTAAGTTAAGGAATGTTTAATATCTGTTTCCGAGACGTGGAAATTTATATTTAGCCCACAAATTACACTTTTAACACAAAAAATACACTTTTTAAGTTTCCATTCTTAAGATGTATATTTAACGAATCTAGGACAAAAAACCCCTGGACAAAAAACCCCGGACATAAAACCCCCGGACAAAAACCCCCCGGACTAAAAACCCCCCCGGATAAAAACCCCCGAACTAAAAACCCCCGGATAAAAAACCCCCGGACTAAAAACCCCTTGGATAAAAAACCCCCGGACTAAAAACCCCTACCATAAAGAAAACACCCGTAAATTATGTGGGGTCCGTGGGCGATTATTACTACTATTATTGAAAATAAGTTATTAATTATAATTATCATTCATTACTGATACAAGAATGCAGAAAAGTGAGACATGTAAAGTGGGGCATTTATTTAATATAATACATAAATATACAGAAAATTCACAACCTAATGTTATTGGGTACGACAATTAAAAAGTTTTCTAAATCACGTTCGCCTTGTGAATGCATAATCCGCTTGCTGTCGAAATGCACAACGTTGCCTAATTTAATAACTTTTAAACGCTAATATTTCAAAAACTATTCGACCAAATAATAATTATAATTTTTGGTTCAATTTTTGACATATAATTGCGTGCTGTAAATACTCTCCGCACGTTTTAATACACCCTGTATAATATTGGCATACTTGTTTCAGACGGGTTTGCAAAATTTTATATGTCGGTCTTTTATTCTTCAGAGAAAGCCAATTTAGTTTATTCTGTCGCCAATTTCCAATTATTAATTATCATTCCGTACTCGTGCAAGAATCCATTTGCAATTTTTATAAAATAGTAATTACCTGCCTTCTTATTGGACAACTATGATTACTACTGATAACAAATGCTATAATACAAAGATACCTGCTAATGTATTTTGTATTAAATAAATGCCCTACTTTTTACATGTGTAATTTTGATTTGCATTATTGCATCAGTGGTAATTATAATTATAATTAATAACTCATTATTATTAATAATGAAAATAATCTCCCACGAACCCCACATAATTTTCTGGTGTTTTCTTTATGGGGGGGGGGGGGTTTAGTCCGGGGGTTTTTTATCGGGGGGGTTTTTAGTCCGGGGGTTTTTTATCCGGGGGGTTTTTAGTCCGGGGTTTTTTTGTCCGTGGGTTTTATGTCCGGGGTTTTTTGTGCAGGGGTTTTTTGTCCTGTAACGATATTTAACAGACTACCACTCCTATTTTGCAGATACGAATTTGATTAACACTTTAACAGTTTCATTGTTTTGGGAAGTGTTAGTAAATTTTCAGGGTTTTAGTTTTCCTTAGCAAGTTATACACAAAAATTTCGAGTAAATCGTTGGCAAGTCTTAACCTACTTTGCAATAAATGTAAGGTATAATTTTGGCAAAGATACACAAAAGTATCATCTAGTTTACAGGAAACTTTTACCAACTTTACAGAAATGTTTTCAGGGACCTTGCGGCAAACATGCAGAAGGCTTTTGGTAAATTTTGAATACATTTTTGGAAAATTTTGACCTATTTTGCAGCAATTTTGAACTCGAAAAAACGGATTCAAATCCCATTGAATCGAATATTTTTTTATATGAAAAGGATCCAAATCCGGTATTCGTGATTCGAATAATTTTTGATGATTCGGATCTGTAAATTGAATCCACAAAGGATTCGTCCGAACTCTGGTTCGTACCCAACTTCAAGAAGTCCTAAATTTCTAATCAATTATGCAATGAATTTCAGGTACTTTTTTAGAGTTTTGATCAAATGTACAGTAAAATTTTCTGCTATTTTACAGCAATACGGTTTTGGTAGATTTTGAGCTAATTTTTGATAAATTATCAGCTTTCTATATCATTTTTAATAAGGTTTTAATAAATATTGTATCAAGCGTACATATGCAAGGCAGTCTATACTGTTCCAGGCCAAGGCACTGGGCCTATACAGTTATCATTGGAATGGCCTACCACAATCCCGCAACAAGGCTTCGCCAACCTTTAACAAAAAAATACTAATTTTGTTCATTAAATGAACACAGTGCACTGTTCTTGCCATTCTAATACAGCCAGTTGAAAAAAAATCTTTAAAATCGTTGCTATTTACATCATTGTGCGTCACTTCATCGTAATATTCGATTTAGAAACAATTCTTAATATGAGGTACCTGATTCTTCATTGTAAATACCCCCTATTAATTTTAATTTAATCTAAAACAGTAATTTCTTCAAAATAACTTTCCTGAAAGCTAGTGGTTTTGCAGTCGGAACAAGTCTCTTCATCTTATCAAACTTTATATCGGATTTTGTTTGTTTACAAGCAACACTAATCTTTCCAATCCGCCAGTCTTCTTAATTCAAAACTTGTTACCATTTTTGTGCCACTGTTTCATTAGATCAAAGTTTGAACACGCTAACATATGAAGCAACCGATGAAGCGTAAATTGTCTTGCAGCTTATAA
>CALNHX010011193.1:0-34086 GCA_940337035.1 Agriotes lineatus
CCGTGTTTTCATTTAGGAGTGTTGTGATTCTTTGTTGGTATTTCGTTTGTATCTATTATTACTCTCTCTCTCTCTCTCTCATTACTTCTCTTCTGATAACGAATTGCCAGAAGATGTCAAAATGAGGGTTACTGTCCAAAGCGTGATATTAACTGAATTTCTAACACGAATCGGTAGCGAGTGGAAAATAAGTTAAATTATTGTAAAGTATTGATAGTATTAAGAAACTCTGCATTAAATCTGTGGTAACTTAAACATGTGTATGCAGCAAATGATGTACGGGAGCTCTATAAAGTATGTTTATAATTCAATAAGGTATTGTAGACGTCATTATTGTGCATGCCGAACTTTCCAAGTGACTGTAATAACAGATCCAAAGAAAAAATCAAATCCCAGCGATGACATTGTAATTACAGAATCAAAACTTTATCTTACAAAAACATGTTAAACGATAACGATAATTTAAGTGGAAACTTCGAAGTTTTTGCAGCCAGCATGCTTGTTAGAAGTGTAATCAGATATGAACTCTGCAACAGTCAAGCAGAGCTGAAAATCTCAGCACAAGCTCTTTCCGGATCGTTACTGTTGGTCCTGTGTTTGCACGATTTACTGCCTAAGATAATTAAGCATTTATACGGCGGTACGATTTGCCGGGATTAAATCGAATGCCTATTTTTTGTTGCCTAATCACTTTAAATCGCCAGACTTAAGCTTTTATTGCACGGCGCCTCTTTTATTTGGCGCCTGCAAAATCGTTAAGTCGCTTCTAAAAGCAATGCAGACACATAAAAATTTTAGAAATAAAAAGAGATTTATTTCGTTACATCATTTTATTACGCGATTTCAGCAATCTGGTTAATTTTTAACTCGCTGTTGTCAAGCAGCGACTTCTGCATAGATGTAAAACACGCGTTATAAAATGGGATTATACGTGTTTAAAGATTTAATCCCTGGAAGATAAACTTTGTTGCAGCTCAGTGTCTACGATAAAATTGTACATACTTGTTTGCAGAAAATTGATAAAATTTACTATTTTTTAAACTGTGAATGTTAAAGGTGCTGATCATCCATTTCTTCTTCATATAATTTCTATTTTAATATTTAAAAAAAGGCGATCTTGGATTTATAACTGCACGTTTTAGCATGTACTATAATCAACGTAATCAGCAGCTGATGTTTCTCCTTAATATAATAAGACATTTTCGTTTAAATTCGTTAATAGCTTTAATGCAATATCTCCATTCGCGATCTTATTTTATCTCATTTCTAAAATATGATTAAAAATATCTCGTGTACTTGTGAGAAGCCATCATAATAACTGCGATTTGATATTTGTCAAATTGATAGCTGATCTAATAGTAATTATGTGAACTAATCTAAGAAATATCTTTTACATACTCTAATAGAGTGATGCTAACACAATATTATTATTTATCCAATATGACAAATGCTACATCATAGGTAATTGTATTAAGGCTGGATCGTGTTTCCACGTTTTCTTGTCTTCCTGTTCGAACTTGCGATTCAAGTCCGTGTGTTGACTTTAAGCAACAATTAGAGCTGATAATTAGTTTAAAGTCCTTTTTGTTTAAATTTCAAATATGTTATTTTCTAAGTTATGCTTTTGCATTCAAATTTTCAAACGGCATGTTACATTAGATTTCACTCTCCACCATTCAATTGTGAAGAGTGGGTAACCATGCAAAACTGGTTCACGTGAATATAATACTGAACAGAATTCGTAGGATTATCTATCAATGATTTAAGACAGGAAAATGTTTTTAAATAATTTGAATATTGGCGACGGAAGCTCCACGCCGTTTATTAATAAATATAAAATTACAGTAAAACAAGTATTATAATAAAATGGTAAAAGTAATTTATTTGTTGGGTTTTTATAGCAATTGTACTATTATTTTATTATCAAACAGTCAGTGACATTTAGATACACAGTATCGAGCCATTCATTCAAGTGAACAAAATTGCTGTCAACTGATACGAATGTAAGTAAAAGGCAGCAAGAAAAGTTCCAAGATAGCAAAAATTGTTTTCCTTGAAATCCAAAGAAAATGAGAACCGTGAGGAATCGCAGATGAGTTTCAAAAAAGCGCCCTATCGATTCCCTAGACTAGAATTAATACTGCTTGCCACTTGTGACCTTCAGTCTTTTTGAAAGCTGTAGTCATCCCATATTGATTAAACTAGCGTATTATATTTATTACAACTACACCGCCGGAACTAATCTTTAACATAAATCGCATGTTAGGGAATTATTGTAAGGTCATTCCCCTGGGGTGAAAATACTGAAAATGTGCATCGTAGTTAGTAAGCACATTTTCAAGAAAGATAAAATAAAAAGATAGAAAAATCACAAAATACTGAACATGAAAAAAATCATTACGTAAATATTCGCAGTCCACACTGCAAAAAAAGCAGAAAAATGGTATCAGATATTTTCCTATAGAACTGGTATTTACCGGTTTTACTAGATGAGAGCATTTGAATCTATTGCTGTCATTAGGATTTGAAATGATTTTCAAGTCAGCAAAGTGCTAACGCTTGTGTGTATTCGCTTTGGCATTCGAGTTTACCGGAGATTAATACAAGTAACCATATTTCTGACTATGACTCCAACACTCAACACTATGAGAGCAGACGAGTTGAATCTTTAATCTAGACTATGTGATTCCCCGATGACGCCACATTTACACACGTGTAGGTTATTTCCTTTATAGAATGATTTTCATGAATTAGTTATCGCGTGCTGTGAAAATATTGTTCATATCGATGTCTTACTGAAAGAATAATTTCCACTAAGTATGTCTAAAAATATATAATTGCGCAATGCTAGTTGCTTATAAGCGAGTGGCATTCCAATTGGGCAAAATTTGGACAATGAGTTTCTTTTATAAATCGAGTCAAACCATTTTCAGGATTTTTCGACATTTACCCCAAGTGTTTAAATGGGGTAGATGTGTTTTTCTATAAATCGCTATACTGCGGTAACTACTGCAGGTAGAAAGTTAAAATTCGGTAAATCAGTTTGTTCTACAAATTGAGGCAAACTCTTTTCTGGTATTTTCGGTATTCACCCCCCCCCCCTCTTAAGGTAACTATTGCGCCTACAACGTTGAAATTTGGCCAATGTGTTCCTTTTACAAGTTGGGTCAAACCATTTTCGAAGTTTTTGCGGAATTCATCTCCAAAGAGGTTAAACGGGGTATGTCCATTTTTCTAAAGATCGCCATAACACGGTAACTACTGCAGGTAGGAAGTTTTGTTCCCTTCAAAGATTTTATTGGCGAGTGCTGCTTCCATCCATGTCTTTCGCCATGTTTGCCACGCATGTACTAATAGTATGGCATGAGATGAGAGCACAGGTTGTGGACCATGTGCACTAGGAGAGGTTTCGGGTTAGAAGTTCCGACTAGCTTGGAGACAACCATCCCAGCAGCGAGGCGTACAGGCCGGTTTCGTTATTTTAGATGTTAACATTTTGCACTACCATCAATCTGATTTTCACTTTCTGAATACTCAAGCCCCTGATCCCTATTTGCAACAAGGCGGATATATTTTGAAGGCTCTTAAAACCGTGCAAAGCACGCATACTAGTCACAATATACCGGGTGTCCATTCTCAAAGTCGAATATTGGCAATTAACATTAGTGCATTCACTCGTTCTTCATTGAAATAATTCATGTTTCTGTATATAATTCTAACAGACGTTGACAGAAAATACCTGATTTACGCCAAATAATTACCAATTCCTTTGACAAATGCTATTGAACTTGAAAAGCAAGGCATGGCGTATTTAAAAATGCCAAGTTTTAAATTAGCATTTTAAAATAAAAATCGCATCTTGAATATTGTTATTGGTACCATTTGATGCGGAATAATTTTATCTTTCCATTCATACCATTACCTTCCCTGTAGGTTGAATTGGCGAGCAGAATCGACAAAAACGTTCAATACAATGTTAATCGCCTATGTTCGACTTTGAGAACGGACACCCGGTAAGTATGGCAGTATTGATTACTAGACCTTTGACGCTTTCATTTGTTAGTAATGTATAATAATTACTTTCAGTTAGTTACTAAATACTTTTATAATTCCTCTAATCAACCAATCTTGACCACCAAAACCATTAAAATCATTAGTAAATAAATACTTAAGATAATTTCGCATTTGAGGCAACTAAGTTGTAGAGATGGTGCCTCAATAATGTAAATTCTTTGTGAGTCTCGGAGACAATTACGGTAGATATAAACTTTTAGTTTTAACAAGGAATTCGCTGTATTCATCGTCATTTTTCTGGTTTATGCCATATATAAAGACAATTACGTTAAAAACCGTTTCATTGTTAATTTTTTTTAAGGTGAAACATTTCCCGGAGAATGAATCTACAATTTTTTAACTGTGGTATTGTCATTATTTAAATTTTTTATATCTTTAACGATAGAACCCCTGATATGTTATTCCACATTTCGAGTCCACAATCAACGACCAATTGATATTGAAGAGAATATTACTATATTCAATGTCCATTTAGATTAAAACTCTTACGTTTTAAACATTAAACCAAAAATGTACACGCATGGCCATCCATTCCTGGCAAATTTGAAGAAACTTGCAGAACTCTAAGTGTTACTACGCTCCATGTTCAAATTCCAGAAAATGCAAACCGATTTTGACATATTAATGGCATTATTCATGAGAACTCAAACATCTTATAAGATTTAAAGTTTTAATAATTTCTAGTAAGTAGAGTAAGTAAAGGTTATCAGGTTAGGTTTTCCGTCAGTTTTGACACAAAATGACGCAAATCCTAACCTGCTAACCTCGAATTTGACATTGACGTACAGTGTCACCAACATATTATTTATACGTTGAATTTCCACAGCCCGCTGAGGAACAATTTTTTTTGGATCTCTCGATAGAAGGTTGTAGCGTATAATAATTCAACAATGCTTTAGTTTCAACACATTAAACTGATCTTATATGCACCGACTTCATGGGTTCAAGATACTTTTAGAATCCACAATTTTCTATTTGTAGGTTCTTGGAACCCACAATAATTAAGAATATTTTAATTTTAATTGTTTTGCATGCTGATGGACCTATAATGCTTTGCTTGTGATGCAAGATGTAATTTCCTCAGTTCTGATTTCTTTCATGCGATTTATTATAATTTGGGTCAGAATCACCGCAAAATCAAATGCAGTGTGTCAATACATCTACTTTAGTAAAAAACAAGAGATGTTAGAAACACAGTCAGCATTATTGAAAATTATTCTACACTCAAATATTTATCAATGCAACGATTATCTAGCGATTATCGTCATAAAACTAGTAATTTAATCATTTTATTAAAGGTTAGAGCAAGTAACTGCGACGATCGAACACGATTATCTCACAATATTGGGAATGAAGTGGTTACAATACGCAGTCATAAAGTATTTACACCCTTAAATGTACAAGTAAATGAATCAAAATAGTACTTCATTGTGAAGAAGCTAGTAACAATGCCATCAAGGATTAGGTATTAATTTATTTATGATTTGTGTCAAATAGTTCTAACGTGGAAGACCCCTTTCTACTTCCCTCGTCTGAAATACGAAGGAAGTATTGTAATCACGAAAAAATCACCATCCGACATTTCTTCAGATCTTCACGTTTCAGGATCCATAGATGACGAAAAACAGGTTTTCTCAATTCCGTCTGTCTGTCTGTCTGTCTGTCTGTTGACGGTATAACTCAAAAACTATTTGTCGGAGGAAGATGATATTTTGCATACACATTATATATATAAATGGAATAAAAGCGGTACAATTTCAGACAAATATATACAGGGTGAGCACCTTAAAAAAATAAAATTTTGTCTTTTACAGATTTTTTGTTTTTGTTTTTACGGAATTTTAACTGACTTTTGCCATGGTTATTGTTTTGACTGGGTTGCAAATATTGATTAACATAGTAGTTCTATATTGAATTTATATAATGAAATTATACAGAATTTATATTGATAGCCAATATTGTAAAAGTATTGCAGGATGTTCACATTTTGATCATAGATCTATATAGATGTACAATATTGTACCTAATTCACACAATAATTTGCCAATGTTACTCCAATATAGGTGTTCTTCTTGGGTTCATGGGTTTAAGATACTTTTAGAACCCACAATTATCTATTTGTGGGTTCCTGGAACCCACAATAATTAAGAATATTTTAATTTTAATTGTTTTGCATGCTGATGGACCTATAATGCTTTGCTTGTGATGCAAGATGTAATTTCCTCAGTTCTGATTTCTTTCATGCGATTTATTCTAATTTCGGTCAGAATCACCGCAAAATCAAATGCAATGTGTCAATACAATCTACTTCAGTAAAAAAACAAGAAATGTTAGAAACACAGTCAGCATTATTGAAAATTATTCTACTCTCAAATATTTATCAATGCACCGATTATCTAGCGATTATCGTCATAAAACTAGTAATTTAATCATTTTTATTAAAGGTTAGAGCAAGTAACTGCGACGATCGAACACGATTATCTCACAATATTGGGAATGAAGTGGTTACAATACGCAGTCATAAAGTATTTACACCCTTAAATGTACAAGTAAATGAATCAAAATAGTACTTCATTGTGAAGAAGCTAGTAACAATGCCATCAAGGATTAGGTATTAATTTATTTATGATTTGTGTCAAATAGTTCTGACGTGGAAGACCCCTTTCTACTTCCCTCGTCTGAAATACGAAGGAAGTATTGTAATCACGAAAAAATCACCATCCGACATTTCTTCAGATCTTCACGTTTCAGGATCCATAGATGACGAAAAACAGGTTTTCTCAATTCCGTCTGTCTGTCTGTCTGCCTGCCTGTCTGTCTGTCGTCTGTCTGTTGACGGTATAACTCAAAAACTATTTGTCGGAGAAAGATGATATTTTGCATACACATTATATATATAAATGAAATAAAAGCGGTACAATTTCAGAAAAATATATACAGGGTGAGCACCTTAAAAAAATAAAATTTTGTCTTTTACAGATTTTTGTTTTTGTTTTTACGGCATTTTAACTGACTTTTGCCATGGTTATTGTTTTGACTGGGTTGCAAATATTTATGGTGTAGTAGCTGCTGTTTGAACTTATTTTTCAGAATTAGAACCCGAAGCTCTTTACGTGCATTGACTACTACATAATCTAAATTTGATTGTTCAAGGTAGTGTTCGGTTTCAAGTGGGATGTCAAAATACTCTAAACCTTATTAGGAAAAGGTTCTCCTAAGGGACTCTCAATAATTTCCAACTTTAGTATGAACAGGAACGGAAATACCAATGTCGACATCTTCCTCCATTCTACTCAACAATCCATAAGATTTGTTTCTATCAATTCTATCCTTACCAATTATTTGACTTTTATGGAGTTTATGAGAAAAGTATAGAAATCGGGAGCAAAATCAATGGTTTCCTCGATCAAAACGAAACCTTCTATTTTACCTATCATTTCAGAGTACTAGCCAAGAGTTTTAGCAATGTCGACGCTACTAATACAACTATTCAAAAAATTCTTATTATTTCAAAAAGGGTTTGATATGCTTGGTTGCTTGATTCCTTAAAAAACGTAGTCGAAGAATTCACACTGCACCAGCAGTGTTTATAATTCTGGGAAACAACTCTTTTCAACTTCATTGCCGCTATTGCCATTAAAGCGCGCTTATGGTTTCACGAATCGTCGATTCTTATCACATCTGCTGATTCAAGTCTTCCGAATTTTGTCAACATTTCCAATGGTGGTTTTTCCATTCGAATGAGATAATTTTGCATCTTAGTATATTTATTTCTGCTGTTTCTTGAGTAAGTGTCAATTTTCAGTGCCATAGCACAGGAATGTTTTTAGATCTAAAGGCAAAGTATATATTGTTATTTAAGATTGTTTTTTCTGGGGGCTTCGGAATTTTATCTTACATGTTTAATGTTGCCGTTTCTTCTAATTGTATGAATGTTTCTTATGAATATGGAATAGACCTTGCTATTATATTTATATCCTCTGCATATGCTGCAAACTGTACTGATATATTAAACAAAATATTGCATGCACCGGTTCACATTTGCCTTATTGCGAATTATAAGGCTTTATTGAATAACAGGGGTTTAATCATCACCTTGTTTCAGTGCTGTTGTATTGTGATTGGTTCCATAGTTTAATATAAGCATCTATATTCGTCATAGTAATCCTTGTCAGTCCATACGTTTTCACATTTTTTTTCGTGACGTTAGCATTTGCACAAAATTCCATTTACGCATAAACAATATGCTTAGTATTTGTACGCCTCTAATAAGTTACAATCGGTGCTTGAATCTCCTTCAGCCAGAGAAAGCCCGAAAGTCGCCGTTTGACTTTGGCGAGCGAAATAGGCTCGTCGCACCAATCCACACTCGTCTTGCCTTGAAAGACGGGTCACTGCTAGTCCAAGATCTAGATCTGCCGGAAACTGCCGTCCAGAACCATAAGGGACACCTGAGCCCTGGATGTACCTGAGAAAACCCTTCCAGATCACCCGAATCTTCATAAACTCCTAGCTTAACCCCGTAGCGTATTTATGTGGCTTGCTGGAACCAGTACCCGAAGAAGACACTAAGATACCTCGTTGAACACGCTCCTCTTCGTGCTCGTGGCGTTTTGGGAGCCAGTACCTGAACGCAACCCCCAAAACAATCCTTAAACTGAACTCCGTGACTGTGATTCGGTCCTCACGTCCACCTGCCGTTTCTGTATCCCTACGGGTCAGGGTTCCAACACTGGACCGTAGAAACGACCCTCCAGAGGGGCCATGACAAACCCGCAAAACGCAACGAACGATGCGTTTACCATGTTATTTCTCCGCTAGAAGTAATCAAGGGCCCGATCTACCTGTACATAGGCCCTTTCCTGTATCACGGCGAAGGCGGAGGATGTCGCCAGACAGAGACAGCTATTTATAAGATAAATTTCAAATAAAGAAAACTGGCAGGCAGGGATGTGTTCTCTCTCCTTTGCTTTTCATTACCTATGGAGAGTTTATCGTGAGAAAAAACACTAGAGAACTAGAACGAGGCAATTTATATTAGAAGAGTTTAAGTGAGTAATCTGGTATATGGTGATGACATCGTCCCATTTATTATATTGAGGAACTGGAACAGATAATGGGAAGACTGAAAGAGAAACCAGGAACAAAATACTAGAAATAAACCATGATGCAACAAAAATTGTGATCATGGACAGGATAAACACAATAGATCATACAATAAAACAAATGTGTCAAATAGTTAGTCCATTTATTTACTTAGTTGCTCAAAATAGACACAGTAGGCACCACACAGGAGATACGGCGCAAGTATGAAATTCCCAAAATTGCAGCAAGAAGTCCCAAAAAAAAATGGAAAGACAGTGCTATAACTACAATTACAATGGAACAAATAATGCAAGCACTTTGCGGAACCGTATCCTAGACTCCGTTGACACAAAGAGAATAGACGACCTGGAAATGTGTTGTTGCAGAAATATTTACAAATTTCCTGGACTGGAAGACATACTAAACGAGATCAGTGAGTCACAGAGACTGTACCAAATAGTAAAATCCCGTATTCTTAATGCTTCTTGAACGTCTGGTTGCTAATCGAAGAGTAGAGGTATCAAAGAGAATTCTACTATTGTGCAAGCCACTTGTAATGTTAGTAATACCGATAAGTGGAAGAACATCATAAAAGTAGTTACATCAGCCCAAATATAATATGTCATCACACTGTGAATACCTTGAAATTTTAAAGATCTGTACCTTTAAGTTCATATTTAAAATATACATAAATAATAATTTCAAAACCACTTTCTTCTTCAGAGTCGCATCCCTCATTACTGAAGATTCGTGATCTCATGAGCATTCGTTTGTGATGTCCCTCCAGGCGTTTCGGTCTTGAGCTTTTACGCTGGCCTTCTTTAAGTGGTTTATGGTCAGCTTTTTTATCTGGTCAATCCACCTCAAGGGTGATCGACCTCTGGGTCTTTTTCCGTCAACTTGGCCTTGGACGATTAATCTTTCTAGACTAGTGTCATTTGTTCTGGTCACCATGGCCGAAATAAGATAAAATGCGCCTACGACCATTCTTTGGAGAGGCCTTTCGGTGACATTAAGCTCATTTAGTATTGAGGCGTTCGTTCTTCTCGCCGTCCATGGTATTCGGAGCATGCGCCTCCAACACCACATCTCGAAGGCATCTATTCTATTCCTATCCGAGGCGCTCAGCGTCCATGTTTCTGCTCCATATAGGAAGATGGATATATTAGTGATCGTACCAGTTTCATCTTGGTGGTTTTTGGTTATATGTTTGTCTTTCCAAACCTTTTCCAGATTTGTCATGGCGTTTCGAGCGATTGCTATTCGTCTTCTTATTTCCTTTTGGCAACCGCCTTTAGAACTTATGAGTGAGCCTAAAAATATGAACTCCTCCACACGTTGTATGTTAGGCAAGCGATTTTCGGGCTGCGCTGCGTTACCCTGTCTACAATCATTATTTTTGTTTTCGTAATGTGATTTCGAGTCCTAGGGCCCTGCTTTCCTTTATTACTCTTTGTACCAGTTCTTCCAACTCTGATTCGCTTGCTGCTATTAGTGTGTGTCGTCCGCATATCTGAGATTGGTAATTTTTTGTCCGCCAACCGAAAATCCTCCTTCGAAGTTGTCCAGACTCTTCCTTATGATGTATTCGCCATAGATATTGAACAGCCTTGGTGAGAGTATGCATCCTTGTCGGACGCCCTTTTGGATCTTGAAAGGCTTGGAAGTGTCATTGTCGAGCCTTACCACTGCTTCTGAGTTCTTGTATAAGTTTTGGATCAGCAGGCTTAAATGTTCGGGCACCCCCATTTCTCTCAAGACTATCCAGAGATGTTTCAGACGACGTTATCGAATGCCTTCGAGTAGTCGATGAAGCATAGGAAAAGAGGGATATTAAATTCTCGAGATTTTTCGATTATCTGCCGCATATTGAAAATTTGGTCCCTTGTGCTTTTTCCATTTACAAAACCCGCCTGTTCTGGGGGTATTTGATATCCCAAGTATTTCTGAAGCCGTTTATCTATGATCTTAAGTAGTATTTTACTGGCATGAGGAATTAGGGATATTGTTCTGTAATTTGGCATTGTTGTTTCGAGCCTTTTTTATGGAATGGTATGAAGATTGATTGTGTCCATTCTTTAGGCCATTGTCCGGTTTTCCAAATCGTGTTGCATAGATCGTAAAGTATTGCTATTCCCTCGTCTCCCATCGCTTTGAGGATTTCCGCGGTGATATTGTTCAGGTCCCGGGCTCTTGTTTGTCTTTAAGCTGCTAATGCATTCTTCCACTTCGATCTTAACAATTCGGTTCCATTTCCAAGTCTTCAATGTTGTCATTTCTTATGCCGTCGTTTGTTTCCTCTGTATTATTATATAGGTCTTCGCAATATGTTCTCCATCTGTCTATTACTTCTTCTTTATGCCATAATAGTTTTCCGTCTCTATCTTGTATAGTGTAAGTTTTAGGTTTAAATTTTCTGGATACTAGTCTTACTTTATCGTGAAGATCACGTATTTCGTTTGAGTTCTGATGTCTCTCAATTTCTTGGCATAACTCTTTGATGTACTCGTTCTTGTCTCGTCTGCATTTTCTTTGTATTTCTCTGTTAAGATCTTTAAATTCTTGTTTTTGTTCTTCTGTATATATGCCTTTATTCTTTACTTTTCTACGGAGTTCTATTACTTGAAGTGTTTTCTTGTGTAATCCAATGTTTGTGACGTTTTTTCGGGCTGGTCTCCGCTTTAGATATTGTATTTTCTATGCAATGTTTTAAGTCGTTCCACTTTTTGTCGGGTGTCTCGCTTGGTTTAATGTTTTCCTTCAATTTTGTTAGTTTTGGTTTGATTTCTTGACGTAGGTATTCCACTGCACTGTCAGATGGTCTACTCTTCTGAGGTGTTGTTTTTGGTGTTTTTAGTTAATCTTGTAGTCTGCTACTAACAATTGATGGTTTGAGCCACATTCCGCTCCCGGATATGTTCTGGTGTTTATTATGCAAGTTCTCCATCGGCGTTAATCATGATGAAATCAATTTGGTTTCTAGCGCGATCCCCCGGTTGTTTCCAGGTGTATAATCTTCTAATATGATGTTGGAAACATGTATTTAGAATCGTGAAGTTTTTCTCCTGACAAAACTGCAATAGACGTTCGCCCCGTTCATTGCTTGTGCCAATACCAAATTTACCGACAATGTTTCTGTAGTGGTCTTCGTCTTTTGTTCTCCGACCTTGGCATTTAGGTCGCCGATTATCATCAATATTTCCCTCTTAGGTATTTCTTCGATAGTCTGTTCTAAACTGCCGTAGAATTCTTCTATGTCTTCGTCTGAGTAATTAGAGGTTGGTGCATAGACTTGGATCACGTTTAAATTGCACGGCTGTGATTTGATCTTAATTACTATTATCCTACTATTTATAGGTTTATATCCAGTAACACATCTGTTCAACCTTTTAGGCACTAGGAACGCTACTCCCCTCTCACTTTTATCACTGCCGGCAAAGTAGATTGTGTTACCCGTGCTTGTAGTGAAGTGCCCTGAACCTTTCCAATGGGTTTCACTTAATCCTAGTAAGGCCAGATTGTAGGTTTTCATCTCGTTTTCTATTATATGTAATTTCCCCCGGTTGCAACAGACCTGTGACATTCCATGTTCCGATTCTCGATATTCTTCTGCTGTTATTGTTCTTAGTGTTAGCTGCATTCAACCAATCCCCCCCGGACATCCGAATGGGGGATCATCTTTACGTCCGGATCCATTTATTCGAATGAAGCCATGAGATTCTCTTGGGAAGGAATTAATCTGAGGTAGGTTCCCTTTACTTTCCTCAGCCGGGATAGGATTTAGGTAAGATGGTTTGATGGGGAGGAGTTGGGGTTCAGGACATGGTTCTCCCCTACATTTCCGGAAGTAGGAGGGAAACACGGCTCGCGTAGGCAGGGTCGCATACCTGAAGTAGGACTAACCTCTACCGGGATCGTAGAGGTGTTCCCACCCGCTACCATAAAACCACTTTACGTTATAAGTAAGCAAATTACATACAAACAACGAATTATGAAGGTACCATTTATTAATTTGAAAGAGTCCCATAGCAGCATGTTTTTTCTAATTCCAGTTCTTTCTTAAGTTCATGAAATTCCCATAAATGTTTTTGTATTTGTAAACAATTAATTCAAAAGAATAACTACTAACTTAATGGTAAAGTGCGAAAAGCATAGCTGCTACAAAGTATTCTTTACCCAGTGGCACTAATATTCCTACAGGTCCGCTTCGATTTTGTCAAGATCTTTGTAGGACGACATGATTGATTTGCGCTGCACTGAAAAAACAATTGGGGCATCTAGAACACCATCGCTTGATTTGCTAATTAGTCGAAATGGCAAGATAGTGATTTATAGATCGGAAGAAGGGTTCTTTGCTAGTGAAAGTAGAGCCAGGGAACTGTTACATGGGAAATATCGAGTAAATAGTAATTCGGGTCGTGCTCGATAAGGACGGGCCGAGGCTCGTCGGGGCGGCGACGGAGAGCGTCGCGGCTCCGGCGCCGGAAAGGCTGGCGGTAGCGCCGCAATAAATTTCGCGGTGGACGCCGTCGCGGCTCGCGGACATTGTCACAGTTACGCGAGGAGCACGTCTGAGTGAGTGTGCTCGGACGTGTTACATAAGCTTCTGCAACAGGGAGGATCTGCAAGGAAAACACGCTGCCCCAGCGTCGCCCTGTCGTTCACACACGCTTTTCCACTCCGGTTGTTTGGGGATCGCTCCCCGAAGGTACGCGTTACATAGTTGTAACAGCTCCTGGTCAACCACGCTGGCGGCAAACTGCACTACGGCAACCGAGATGAGTAAAAAGTACAAATTAGAGCTGGCAAACGACCAAATGTATAAATATTGTGCATCATGCGTGGATTAAAAGATCCCTAGACTAAACTTGTCCCACACTTCGCTTTTACTTTATTAGTCTGCCATGAGTTGGAGATGAGCAGTCATTGTCCGATTTATTTTCTCTCTTGTGTCAATATTACCAAACGCTTCTAAACATCTTGCCCTATAAACAGTTTCCCGTTTCGGTGCTTCTTTACAGTTTGGTCACTAGTTACTAGTTAACAGTGTCAAGATACTTCCTGTACTGGAGGTAGACGTAAGCATTACTGTACTTCTTAATTCTTAAAAGAAAAGATTGTTCGATTTGTGTAGAAAGTAATAAATTGTTTATATACAGAACGCCTAGTTCACGATTGCATACAGCGTGGAAAAAAATCTTGCTACGTCAATAATTTGTGCTTGTTTAAAAACTTATATAACCCCTAACATATATACCAAGTGATTTTTACTTATTTAGAAAATGGAGTTTTTCGAAATTGTCAAAATCCGAAAAGTGCTATTTTTGGGAAACTACGTAAGATTTCAATGAAATTTTTTTAGAGTATGTTATTTTTAGCTAACTGAACAATCTCAAGGCCAGAAAACTCCTAATTTTTTTCAACTTTAGCTAAAAATTAATTTTTCAATTGTTTAAATATTTTTCAAAGTTTTACATACCAAGATTTAATATTAAAATTCATTTTTTTTATGTAAAGACTTTAAAGATTTATAATTGAAAAAATAATATAAAATGTTAATAAATTACTGTTCCAAAAATCCTGTAAATGTTCTTTTACAGTTATCTAAATGAAGAGATTTTCTAGAACATGTGAATTGGATAAAGAAAAATCTCCTCATTTAGACAACTGTAAAAGAACATTTACAGAATTTTTGTAACAGTAATTCATTAACAGGGCTAGATTAGAGTTTCTTGAAGCCATTTAAATAGATATTAATTACAATTGAAAAATAGTTTTCCTAAAAAGCGCCTTGCATAAAAAACGTAAAAATTATGCAAACACTACTTTTCGGTAAATAATAAAAAATCTGAAGAATTATATTATTTTTCCAATTATAAATATTTAGTCTTCACATAAAAAATTGAACTTGAATATTAAGTCTTGGTATATGAAATTTGTACAAATTTTTAAAAAAGTGAAAAATAAATTCTTAGCTAAAGTTAAAAAAATTAGACTTTGACATTGTTTACTTAAATATCATTAAAATCTTACTTAGTTTCCGAAAAATAGCACTTTTCGGATTTTGACAATTTCGAAAAACTCCATTTTCTAAATAAGTAAAAATCACTCGGTATGTATGATAGGGGTTAAATAGGTTTATAGGCAAGCACAAATTATTGACGAAAAAAGTGTTTTTGAAAAATCAAAAATAAAAATTTTTCCCATATTATGCCGACTTTTTGACGGACACTGTATATTTTTAAAGGAGAGTGTTTATAGCTCTAATGACAGTTGGTTAACCTGTTTCAGACTGTACAATTAAGTTTTAATGTTTTCGTAAAATCTATTTTATAGTTTTAATTATTTATTCATTTTGATCATGGCCAACTTAATAGCTTGTTGTCATAAGTACAGCTAAATACACCAGAATTTTGTTTGTAAAAATCTGCCATATTGGAAATAGTTTGTTTATCTTTCAATTTGATAGGAGCGTTATTTAAGCTCCACCTGTGTTATTAGCGTTACAGGAATGATCGGTGGAACATTCTGTGCCATATGAGAATGCACATTGTGCAAAAGTAAAAACGATGAATCTCTTTCGTTTTCCATTGGAGGCAGAAAGGTATAATTACTCATTTTTGGTTGGTCAAGAATTGGAGTAATGCGTTAAATCGCGACGATTTAAAAAAGGTGCCTCCAGAAAAGTTATACCAAAATTAAGATATATGTGATAAAATAGGTTGAAACCTACTGCTACCACTACTATTTTTCCTAATCTCAAGGGTTGTCAAAAAAGAAATTTTGCAAGCCGAATAATGTATTTTGCATACAATATACATGTGCAGGTTAATAGAACTGCAATAATTTATTATTTGCAATACTTGTTTCGTTACTTAGTCGCGGGTTACCAGTTTTGTAGTTTGCGCCATTGGAACTATTATGTTGTTTATTACTGTGGAATTAAGTTCAGTAAAATACAACCGTTTCTGGAACACAATAATATTCCTTTTATTTCTTTAGAACACACGAACAAAATACAAATTCGATAACAATAATTTAAAATATAAATACGAATCTGAGTAGCCTGGTTTTTGATACCGAATTAATTATTAAGAAAAGACTTTGGAATCTGACCTCAGTCTGCGACTCAGCAAAATGCGTACAAGTGGGAATATACTGAAAACGTAATATTAAGTCACAGTAAATGTGCAAGTGATAAGTGATCTCGAAAACTAAGCTACTGCCTTTATATATGGTGCATCTGAATGGAAGGGACATTCCTTATTCTATTGAGTACAATAAGATTGTCCAGCTCTATTGTAGCACAAGAGGTTGAAATCGTCGGTCGAAAAGAACTTTCCTTTTTCGAGCGTTTACAACTGTATTGTTGACCGGGCTGACGTTCCTTTTTCGTCTGGTTTTTGTTATTTGGGACGAAAATGGTTTGTTGGCCGATATTCCTGGTTTACGACATAACCCCGGCTGTGCTGGAAATTGTATCGTGAACGTTTAGACAAGTTAGTTTTGATTGTTCAACTTGACATTTGACATTGCAGATGTTTCGTATTTCAGGCGTACAATTTATACTTTCTCAAAACTGACACAACGCGAACTCCACTTGTTTATTAGTTGATTTAGCACTGTAATTTGAGTCACATTTTTGTTTATGGCTTTTTCTTGTACGACAAACGTTTTCAGGCCATTCATCACTGCTACGCTACAACTGCACAGTAAATCATGATAAACAACTTTTGCTAGAGTAAGTCGAACTTACAATGTATTCACTCGTTACCATAGTCACACGACCGTGGACACATGGACTGTAAGTGAATATTATCTACCATCATATTACGCACTTTTTATCTATTAAGCTGTTTTTTGTTCTGTTTTAGGTTACCTAATGTATCAAAATATAAAAATGCCATTTTGATAGGTCGTTGTCAATAATTCGATTTTAAATCATTATTTATTACTTTTCATTGATTATTACAGGTATTGTGAAAAATAATACTAAACACGAACTGTAAGTGACTTTTTTGATCTCGAATGCTTAGGAAACCTCGGCCCTACGAACCTTGATTTCTCAAACTGCATTCTCGACCTAAAAAGTGTAACTTACAGTTCATGGTACGTAATACACTATACCTATATTCACGCAGTGATACCAATAAATCGTTTCATTTTACTGTGGCCCCAATGGCAAGGTGTGATAAAAACATAATTCGAACACTAAAATTAAAAGTGGTATAGACAGTGATATTTATCACTATAAACTCTGTACAAAGTTGTCATATTGGCACGACAGTAGAAAATAATCATTAATGTACCAAGGGCGTCTGAAGATTCTTATGATCGAGGGGTATAAACATCAACTAGTGTCCGTGATGCATAGAGCGTTTTATTGTCTACTTTGAATATGTAAATCAATTTTACGCCGAAGGGCGTAAAAAGTGGGCGTAATGATTACTGCCGCTGATATTATGAGAGAGCAGAATGATCGGGCGTAATCATCACGCCTGCATTTTGGGCTCTTGGGCGTTATGGGCTGCTTTATATAACTTGTATCGCAGATTTAAACAACACATACCTAGTACATAAGTGGAAAATAATAACTATAAAACTAAAAAAATCATATAGTCATGAGCACATTTTTGAGTTTTCATCGACAAGATGGAGAATATGTAGACATGCACCTAATTTTGCAAACGACTAACGGAGAAAATCCACTCGCTATAATCTCACATAAGGAAATTATCGTATAGGATATTTTAACTCTAAGGTTCGTAGTACTCAAGGCGTCAATTTGCAAATGACAATCATTTTGCAATAATAAATACAATGTTTAAGCATCACTTACGCCAATTCTTTATTTGGATATCTCCAAATAAAAAGGTATAAAAATAAAATTGATTACACTTTAATAACAAAGCGATGGAAAATGTCTATATCCAACGTCAAGACTTGACCTGGTGCTATTTGCCCGTTCGATAGCAAACTATTAAAAATTTATTTCAAATTCAAACTGTACATCACATCAATAGCAGTTAACATCGGTATAGCTGATTCTACCAGATACTACTATATTTCAAGAGGCTCTACAAACATCTAGCAGACCAGCGGCTACCGATTGCACTAATAAAAGTCGGACAAACACTAAAGAATTAATAAATAACGCTTTAAAGAAATCTACGCCAGTTCTTTCTATAAAATCCAATAAACACAATTAGATGAATAGAACCTACCAACTAATAGAAGAACGACGACAAGCCTAACAAACAACAACATCGAAGTGACCCGGCTAAACATAGAAATTAAACGCGCATGTAAACATTGTAATATTGTAATATGTCTCCAACTTGAACAACACTTTACCCAACAGGAATCCAAAGCACTATATGATAAAGTAAAGTGTCTGTCACGAGAGTTTAAATCCCAAATACAAATCATCCATGATCAGCAGGGCAATACTGTATAGAGAAGTCGACAACTCAAGCAATATAAAAAGCGACAGAGAACCATGCATCTTAACGTTCAGAAGACTAAGTCGCAAGAAAAGTCTAAAGAATGGGGAAGCTCCTGGAAGTGATCGTATACCCGCAGAGTTACTTAAAGCAATGGGTGTAATATTGGAGATGATGAACTACACAAAAATATGCTAAGAGATGTGGAGTACCGAGTACCGGCCTTGTATTATTATTTCATTAACGCCAGTTTTGAAGAACTGACATTTCCATTTTCCCAATTCTTGTTCAGAATAAAAGGATTGTGAATAACATAGTATACATACCTCGGTGAAAGGCGTAATGTACTATTACATTTTTCATCTTCTTCGTTCTATGTACAGTCATTGCTGAAAAAATAACGTACACCTTCTCCTATATGTATAAGTAGTAGCGTAGTAGCCAATGCAATTAAATACCTGTCGCTATCAACATGAACTACACGAACATTTGGAAATGTAGATACTTGATTTATACACGTATATACAAGGGCGACTGCACATATATCATTTTAATAAGGTTGTATAAAACAAGTTTTCAGAAAAGCGAACTTATAGTTGAAGCGGTACCGGACAAAGTCGGTTAGTATACTGCACTTTTTGAACATGGATTGCCGCTTTGTGTAGTAGTTACACTAAGAGTTCAATTTAGAAATGGGAGGCATTCGGAATTTCCTTTAGAATACAAGATGGTGTCCTGTGTTTACGCATGTTTTCGACTCAAGCAACACGTATTCAAAGTAAAAAATTAACATAAGACATCAAAATGAAGCAAAATAGCAAAATCTAATTAAAAATCTGTAAAAGGCTTTACCCAGAACTTCCCTCGTCGACATTGTGACACTAAATAATTTTAAAAATCAAATTAAGTTAGAAGTAAAAATATCTTCACGTTTCTAATAAATTAAATAAATTTTAAAATTGAAAAAATGTATCCGGCTGGGGTTTGAATCCGCTGCATCTGCATAGCGCTCGTAACCACACCTGCATAGAAATCATAACTGCATCCACAGTCGAACTGCGCCACCGAGGCTATTACAAATGGGTGCGGCGCGCGCCTCTATTTAAGGGAATGCTGTTATTGTTGAAATGTTTTGATTCTTTTGTGACATTATCTTGTATCGATTGAGTCTTATTTTCGGCAAATGAAAAGTCTGACCTATGTCAAAAAGATTACTTCCTTCTATTTCAAAATTAACCCAAAAATAAACAAATTTTAATTTTTTAAGGTGCTCACCCTGTATATATTTGAATGAAATTGTACCGGTTTCATGCGAGGTAGATATATAATATGTATGCAAAATATCGTCTTCCTCCGACAAATAGTTTTTGAGCTATACTGCCAGCAGACAGACAGACAGACAAACGGAATTAAGAAAACCTCTTTTTCGTCATCTAGGAACCTTGAAATGTGAAGATCTGTAGAAATCTGGGAACGTGATTTTTTCGTGATTACAATTAGTAAAATCACAACTACTTTTTTTCATAAAAAATTTCGGCATTTTCCTCTGCAGTCGATGCACATCACTATGCATGGGACACCAGCAGATTTACAAGAGCATTTCCTTGACATAAATTCTTTGTTGCACTCACATTTCAATAGTTCGTTGCAAGCCTGCCAAACTTTTGGTTGTGTGGTCTACTGTAGACTCCACACTTCACCTGACTGTTCAGCCCCAATGACCCCACATGTACCCACCTTGGTATATGCCTCGAAGAGTGTGCATTGCTAACGAAAGGTTTCTCAAAGTGAAGTACGCGTAGGTACCCCTAGGGGTACACCGGCTAGGTGAAAGAGGTATGCTGCCTTATTCATGTAATGGGGAATTTAAACGTAGCACAAGACATAAATCGAAAAGATCTAAGGTGGCTTCCTTCGAAGAATACACGAAATTTACTTATGGCAGAATTGAAAACCTTCGCCCGTTTCCAATGTTCACGCAGTAAACATATTCATTGCGAGATATCATGTTAAGGGTTACTACAAATTATTCATCAGTAAAATCACTTTCGTTGAAGGAACTGCATATACAGACAGAAGGTGACAGAAGGTTATACAACGTAGTAGTATTTTAATTAGATTAGTTTCAGTTGAAATTATACATAGCAATATTTGCATTTATGGGCATCAACAAAGAATTCTATCTTCTAAGCCCTCTTCAGAATTTAACTGAGCATATTTGGAGTGGTTCTATCCCACAATTTAATTTTACTTTTTTATATATTTAGGTTGGTTTACATGTATGTAATAGGTTTAGGTAGGTGTTTTAACCTTTGAGTATATCATTAAATGCATTACTGTATTTCACTTCCACCCTTGCTATAAAAGCTAGCACTTATAACTCATATCAGATAATATTTTTTGTTTTCTCTGCGTGACATAAAATGACGTAGTAATTTATCGCCCATAAAACAGCAGTTTCATTGATTAAATTGTCCATTCCGGCTTAGTTCTTGACAAAATCTGGAGTTGAGATTTGCTTCTTTACGGTTGCGATTTTTACTAAGTATTAAATTATATATATTGAATTTACAATGGTGCTGCTGGCGCCATGTTGAA
Source organism: Agriotes lineatus (assembly GCA_940337035.1). NCBI lineage: Eukaryota > Metazoa > Arthropoda > Insecta > Coleoptera > Elateridae > Agriotes > Agriotes lineatus. The sequence goes on from CALNHX010011193.1 coordinate 21,201, forward strand.
TGTTTATCTTTTACTAATAATAGGTATCTGTACGTGTTGCTGTATTACACATCTTTACGTGTCTATAAAATTAAAATATAAGCAGCAAGATATTCAAACAAAGCTGGCACTGAAATCTTACGATAGAATAACAAATAGATAATAGAGAAATTACATTTGACATTTCACAAAAATAAGGCTAACTATTATATTGTTATGTATGTTCTCTGAAAGGAGAAATTAGTAGTTATAACCTTTAAAAAACTGATATTTCTAAGTCATTTTCATTCCCTCGTCTAAAAAATGAAGGAAGTATTGTAATCGTGAAAAAATTACCTTCCGAAATTTCTTTAGATATTAACGTTTCAGGATCCTTAGATGACGAAAAACATATTTTCTCAATTCTGTCCGTTCGTCTGTTTGTCTGTCCGTTGATCCGTTGGCTGTATAGCTCTAAAACTATTTGTTGGAGGAAGTCGATATTCTGCATGCTGTATGTATACCTGGTACGAAACCGAATATACTTTCGTACACATAGCGCAGGCTTTACCCTTGCCGAAAATGAGATCCCACAAATACAGGGTAAATGTTGCAAAAGAAACAAAAATGGGCAACAAATAAGCGTATTGTACATAATCCAGCCGCATAGCACAGATACAAGGCAGTTTTTTGTGGCAAAAGGTGACTAAAAGACGGGTTGTGTGCGAGCTGCTGCCAAGCGTTAAAATCTCTGTCATTCGGGCTGAAATCAGAAATTCTTCGATTTTAAAAATGTTTAGTACCTCCACTTGCGAGGGAAGTTCTGAGTAAGCCCTTTACAGATTTTTTACAATTTGTATAAATTGTATGAAAATCCTCTGTAATAGATAAATCAGTAACTATCCCTTTTAGTGCGCGTTGAAAATGTAAGTATGCATGATTGGCTCGACATACTAAGTACAAAATTGGTATGGCAATTATGCTGACAAGCTTACTCTAGGGCTGCAATTTTATAGTATTTAACATTACTAGCTTGGTAAGAGGGTTTTCACTGGCAAATAGAAGGATATGACTGGCGAGCCGCAGGCGAGCCAGTCACCTTCTTGAGCCAGTAAAACCCGTTACCTTGCGTGGGTTGTTGAATATTTTATTTGTTCCTCACTTGTAAATAACTAGAAATCTGCCATTTATTCAAAATGTCAAACTGACAAGCAACTAAATTCATCAATATGACACATCTAAGGACGACAACTCTGGCTTTGCACGCTATCCTTTAGCTATGAGCACGCTTGTAAAATTTTACTGGCTAGCCAGTAAAACATGTACTGGCTAGCCAGTTAAGAAACATTTTCAAGGTGAATACAGTGATAAATTGATGTTTACAAGTGAGGAACAAATAATAGCTATTTATGCAACAAGTGCTAAAAGTTGCCGTTTATGCACGAGACATGAAATTTATGAAACGAAGCCGAAGGCTGAGTTTCATAACATGTCTCGTGCATAAACGACTTTTAGCACGCGTTGCATACAATATTTTATCTACGACCTTAATTTTACTGGTATTAATCCATAAACATCGATTTAACAAAGGTTTGCATCTACGACACTTCTAATTTATGTCATAATAAACAGTAGGCCATGCCGCGCGGGCGAATGTTTGCGAATGACAGTAGTCAAGGTCAGTTATGAAATGTAATTATCAATACTCCACATATGACTGTATTCATTACATAACGCTTTAATTATTTAAAAACACTTTACCTGTAACGCAAGAAGCAACTAGAATAACTTTACAACTTCACTTCCAGTTCGAAATTGTAGTTTTATAACCTCACTTCACTTTTAGCACATGGGCTAAAAGTAAACAGCTGATTTCTTTAACCACGGTAAACTATAAAACGTCAATTTAAGTGAATCAAGCTAGCGCTAAAAGGCCTACTTTTAGTAGTGGTCGTAGATAAAATATTTTACAAGTTACCAACTTGTTAAAATAAACCTTCTTGATTAATACAGTGTTTTGATAAATTGATGTTTACAAGTGACAAACAAATAAAAATCCTTACACTTCAGTAACCGTAATTCCACATTGACTTGTTTTGCTATGAAATCGTAGGTCATACTTCACTTCACTGCAAAAAGATTATATAAGTGAAATAAATCTTTTAAATTACATCAAGCATGTATGAGACCAGACTCGGTTTTTAATAAACCCTTTTGTTCCAGCGAAGTCGGATTTCATTTTTCAGAACATGAATAATGTATTCTTCGCGACAAAATCCACTTTCAATATTAAAACATGCATGACAGCGAAAACGACTATATTAATCCCAGTACATCCGGAATAGAAGTCCAATGTCGAGTTATGAAAAAGTTGTTTTTTAAACCTTTAATCTATAACTGAAATGAAGATAAATGAATATACAGTGGAAAAGAGATTAAAAAGTCGATTTCCGTTTATAAATGTACGTTCTGCTACATCATTAATTTTTATTCTGGTGGATTACACACAGTTCATTCGGTAATGTTGATGGTAAATTAACACGAAAATCAAATATTGGTAATGGATAAATAATATATAGTACGAGACAGAATGTAGCTATTGACAGATTGATAAACAATTATAATTTTCAATAATAAAACATGCAGCAGTTTATTGGTCTAAATATTGATACCTATTAGTAGGGTGCCTTGATGTCAATTTGACGTATTTCTGCTTTACCACCGTACGGACAGGTCATTGTCGCCTCTCACTCTAAAGTACTTTTGAATAAGACATATAATTTTCTCTTTGTTCAATTTTAGTAAGAATAACTAAATACTTGACACTGCTAAATATAGGTTATGTTTCATCTTGATGCGCGTACAGTGGCGTAACATAGATAATTTAAGTTCATCATAGATTAAATAATCATGATTACATTTCCGCATAATTTATTTGTACACCCTAATACCCAGCACGTTTCCATTATGCAGAATCTTAACTGTAGCCCATAACAAATAGTTTTCCTTAATATAATACAATAAAATATATTCTAATATTTTTTCCTGTAACGTGGTTGCGAGTGAGAAAAGGAGGAAGCTATTTGTGTCCGTACCGTGGTTAATGACAAATACGTCAAATTGACATCAAGACACCCTACCTATTAGTAATAAGTAAAAATCTAAGCAATACACAAATTCAAATCAACGGTAAGAAATAGCTATTTGTGCAACAAGTGCTAAAAGTGGATGTTTATGCACGAGAAAATTATGAAACGAAGCCGAAGGCTGAATTTCATAACATGTCGAGTGCAATAACACTTTTAGCACGAGTTTGCATACAATATTTTTTCTACAACTTTAAATTTTCTGTTATTAATCCATAAATGTCGATTTAACAAAGGTTTGCATCTACGATAGTAATAATTTATGTCATAATGAACAGTACGCCTTGACGCGCAGGTCAATGTCTGTGGAGCCAGTACTGTCGAAGTCAGTTATCAAAGGTAATTATTAATACTACACATCTGACTGTATTCATTACATAACGCTTTAATTGTTTAAAAAACACTTTACCTCTAACGCAAGAAATAACTAGGATAACTTGACAATCTCACTTCCAGATCGAAATTGTAGTTTTTCTACGGTCACCTCTAAAACTGACTATTAAAAGCTCACTGTCAATGCGAAAAGTTAGCGATTCACACATTTTTTCCCTAGTAACCATTTTAACATCGCAACCACGTAATCAATGTCTTAATGAAATAATCGCGTCACTTCATTTTACTTTACGCATCGGAAATGGCTAAAATTATTGACAATTGCATCACGGCGCGTCCATCATCACGCAACATTTTTATTGAGTTTGCGAGTTTTTGTGAAGTTGAAGATGGAATTTGAAGATAAGATATTTATTTATTTTTCTAAAACGTCTCGTGTTCTACTAAAATTACACTTATTTATACAGTACAAGTACATAGTGTGTTACACAGTGTCAGTGATGTATTTCTGGTTGCCTGTTATAAAGAAATTTCAATTATTTAACAATTTTGTCATTTATTTAGGCCCGTAGAAAAAAAATTGTATGTATTTCGAGTGTAAAGGGCCATTTTGGTATTCGGTTGCTTTTTCGCGCCTCGCTACCGCTCGGCACGAAACTCGCATCCTCATACCAAAAGGGCTCTCTTTACACACTAAATACGTAAATTACTATTTATAACCTCACTTCACTTTTAACACATGGGCTAAAAGTAAACAGCTGATCTCATTTTAACACGCTAAATTATAAAACGTCACTTTTAGCGAAAAAAGCTAGCGCTAAAAGGCCTACTTTTAGTGGTGGTCTTAGAAAAACACTTTTTTTACTACCTTCGTTGCAAGTGATCCTTACACTGTCTGATTTGAGGGATGTAGGAAACATTTACAAAAATTGTTACGGTTTCCATGAAAATGTACTTACATCCCTATAGAAGTGAATTACTTACATCCCGCATTTACTGTAGCTGACGAGATGGCATGTTCGCCATTTGATTAACATGAAGAAAACCATTATCGCTTGTACTCTTATCCATCTTTAATCAGAATACCAGCACAAAGCTTAAAAAACAGCAGTGGCAATTGTATTCACGCATTTTTCAGAGTGCGTCTATAACTGTCAAACAAAACGTCACAGAACGGTAACAACGCTCCAAGCTCCCAAATAAGCTACTAGAACTTAGAAAATGTAATAATTTTACGCTATTACCATTTATTTTACTTAAGGAAATATTGGTAATGACAAAAAATAATGTACTTTACACAGGATGTAGGAAGATTTACACTACCTCGCACCTTGCTGCCCTCGTTCGCTGAGCTCACTCAGGTATCAAACTGTCCTCGGTAGTGTAAATCTTATTTACATCCCTTGTAAAGTAATATATTACTAGCACGAGATTGCACACAATATATTTTCTACCGGTACGCGACATTTGGGCCCCGCCCTTTGGCCGCCGCCGTTTGGGCGCCATACTTTTGACCGCCGGACGTTTGGGCGCCAGTAGTATACATTTTTAAATAGTTTGAAACTTCTAATAATGTTGCTTAATTATTTTTAATAATTTCACATGTCTTCTTGTAATTGTGGTAGATTATATTGTAGTTCTACTTTTTATTATGTGAGTATATGTATACTACTTAAGTAACTGTAACCTGATTTTAGTTGTTATATAATAAATAATTTCTATGACGATGATATTTGTTTTAATTTCTGGAATGGTTTAAGATTATAAATGCAAAAGTTTTCATTTTTACCTAAGCCGTAAGTTGATTGTGTTACATTTTGTGGAGTAATTGTAAATTTACTTAAATAGATACATCTATATCAAATCTATTACACAGTGAACAATGTCATTTGAAATTGCTTGCAAAAAATCATATTTACAATAAATAACAGTAGAATCGTGGACTATTTTTAATATTTCTAAATTTCGGCGCCCAAATGTCCAGCGCCCAATCGGCGGGGCCCAAAAGTCCCGTTGCCCAAACGGCCGGCGTCCAAACGGCGGCGCCCAGACGGCGGCGCCCAAATGTCCTGCTTCGGTTTTCTACGGCCTTAAATTAACTGTTATTAATCCATAAATGGCGATTTAACAAAGGTTTGCATTTATGACAGTAATAATTTATGTCATAGTAAAGAGATGCCCTTGACGCACATTTTACTTTTACATTCATTACATAATGCTTTAATATTTTAAAAACACTTTACCTCTAACGAAAGAAGTAATTGGAATAACTTTACAACCTCACTTCCAGTTCAAAATTCTAAATCCAACATCAGCTGTTTACTTTTAGCACATGGGCTAAAAGTAAACAGCTGATTTCACTTTTAACACGCTGAATTATAAAACGTCACTTTTAGTGAAAAAAGCTAGCGCTAAAAGGCCTACTTTTAGTAGTGGTCGTAGAAAAAATGAATTTATACGTAGAAACTGTATGTTAAAAGATGAAGAGACCTGCACAATCTCAAATAGCTGTGTGAGCTGAAAACGCTAATGCTACCGAAAGGCTGTTTAAATAAAATCGGAATACAACTCTCTCTAGATTCTACAAGAAATAAGTGGATCATTTATAGTAGATAACATTTTGCACCAACAATTGGGTGTGAGGAAGCTGGCAAGTCGATGGATTCCACATTGGTTAACAGAAGAACAAAAACATGCACAGGTTGACTGCATCTTGAAAACATATGTAATGAGCAATATTGTTACGGATGATCAAGAATCAATTGTTTGGATTTTTGAAAATGAGGCTACGCCAACAAAAGTTGTTCGCGGTAAACGTGCAATCAATAAAAATGATTGCGGCTTTCTTCAGATGCAGTGGTCCGCTTTTAGTAATTCCTCGTAACCGTGATCGCCATACGGTCTAGATCTTGCCCCTCCGCGTTTTCTTTTTGTTTCCAAAGATTAAAAAAAACATACGTGGTAAGAGATTTCCTGATGTAAATGTGGCGCTTGTTGAATTTCAGCGGATGTTTAACGACCTTCCAAAAATGAAGTTTCCTGTTTCGAGAAGTGGTTACAAAGAAACAGAATGTGCCAAGAGGAAACATTTTATTTTCTTTAATAACTCTGTATTTTTCCTCTAACAATTAAAAAAACAGCCCTCGTAAATAATATTTAATAAAAACATGTAGTTGGAAATGACTTAAATATCTTTATACAGTGACCATAATAAACACGAGTATACCTACATATTGAAAACGTTTTTATTATCCGTTTATGATAAACTTTTATTCATAATAAAAGTTCCTGCATCCTCCCAAATTCGAATAGCACTTGCCAAAATTTAAATATGGGTACCTTTATTTTTTAAAATATACAAAAACTTTATTTGACAAAATTTCTAATTGACAGGAGATGTCAAATACGAAGTCACATGCACTTACTCTGAAAACGAATTTTCACTTGTTTTTACCATTTTAATCAGCCCGTATATTACGGAAAGTGAGATACTTCAAAGGCAATTTATTAGCGAATTAATAAAATTAGGTAAGAATGTATTGTTGAACTGGAGTTTCGCTCACCTAGCAACCAGAAAATTATGTTAATCGAATTAGTGCTAGCAAACCTCATGTTTTGTGTTCAACAAAAAACACCGGTATCTCAAAAATGTAGTAACAAATGATCTCAACATCAAAAATAATTCAAAACAATTATAATTTTTAATTCAAATCAAAAACGTCAAACATACAAAATCATAACAAAGAAGGAACAACCAATCAATTTCATTTTCTATGGTTTCCATCCAATTTCTAATAGTATTTTCTAAATGTTCGATGTCTTTGAATGGCCGTTTTTATAAACATTCTCTTTTAAGTATCCCCACTGAGACATAAACACTTTGGAGCCGGCCTGGTGGAACCCAGGCGATAAGGGACGTTCCTATAGGTAGGATTCTTTCCTTCGCGTTGGAAACCGGCCTCTTCGAACGAGACCCATAACAAAATAGGTGGGAAGCACAATGGACCAATAAGTCTCAGTGCAGCTAACAACAAGCCCCACCAGAAGAAGAAGATCCCCACAGGAAAAAATCCGTTGGTGTTAAAATAATAGCGTATCCCACACCTTCTCTCAATTTTAACAACTTTTTCAAATAACGGTTTTTGTGTATTTTGAAAAAGAGGAGGACTTTATCCTCGAGCATTGTTAATATTTTAGAACCATTCTCGTATATGAAAGGATGTATTTAACTTTTGGAAAGTGCAGTTTGAGTTTGATAATATGCAGGCACTTTTATCAAGAATAAGATGTTCTGATAAATGGATAATACAATTTTTCCATATTTGTACAAATTTATGTCGGTCATTGTATAACGTGTTTTGTGCCTGGATCTGTCGTCCGCGATCGGTCCTTTGTCGCTGTGATCTTCATAATGAAACTGTCTCGCAAAGCTGCCACATAGGGATAATAATACAGTTTACGAAACAAAAATTACACAGGTCATCCAACTCCATCTAGGCGATGTTTGGACATGATCCACACACACGAATCAGGAACCATAATAACCCCATTCGGGGTTGGAAACGAAATTCCCAAAAACTTCCGCAGATTGTTTGCTCCTATCCCTAAGCAACTAAAGCAAAAATAGACTAATACCAACACAATGTGACGCAATGACGCTAGAATCCCCAATCAAAATTGGAAGACACTACGTATCAGCTGTCAAATATCTAACCTTCAAACGTCAAACTCAACAGATAAGAAGGTAATCATCCCAATTGAACTATTTAACCGACTTCTTTCAGAAATTAATCACTGCCAGAGGCAGCATGCATAACTCGTTGAGTAACGCAGCCAGTGCTCCCGATAATAAGAAAAACCGCTATTCCACGATTACCATATCGGAACTACTAATTTATATCCTTTTTACCTTCCTATTATAGTAATTAAATGCGTTTAGGGCAACTGAATATTACCAATTACAGGCTAACGTCAAAATATGCGCAACAAATCAAGTAGAGAAATAGCTGTACCAAACTGAAATTCTCTCCACTCATTTTGGTGACGGTTTAAAAGTCTCGAACATTAGTTTTGCTGGAAACATGCAGATTTTTCACCGCTCCTTGGTTAAAGCTGGTTAAAAACGGACTAATAGATAACATTAAGTGGCAGAAGAAGAGAATGTAACTATTTTTTTAATGTAACAATAATGGCTTATTGGGTCATTACAATATACAAATTCAGCGATACCAAAACCAATTCCTTAATTTTTGTTGATTTAGCTTGTTAACATAAAGATAAGTTACATCAATTAATAACTGAAAAACAACTTCAACCATTTAGTAGGTTTTAACAAACTCGATAAAATGGACGAATGATTTTAAGAATGTAAATTAAATACATTCGTTTACTGTCAACCTTTCAAATATTATTTTTTATAGTAGATAACAATATTGGAATTATCAAAAATAGTTGTACTAGTTAATCTTATTTTTAATACTATTGTTTACAAAATAAAATATTAAACAATAAAAAAATCAAAAGTATATAGTAGTGCGTTAAAACATAAGTTTAAATAAGAATCACCAACTAATTGTTGCATATTGTTTGCAATTTAATTAAATTAGATAAATACTGCTTGAATACTACATTCGCACAAAATAATATTCGAATAGTATGATCTAAAAAAAGCTTTTTGACGAGATATGATAGGTATGATGTAGCAGCGCGTAATAAAAAAATAATTACATGTAATTTTACTTGGTCATTGGCCTTTAATCAACTAATTACCCAAAACGAGACATGGAAATATTGTTGAACTTACTAATTAGCAACAACAGTATTTCTTTTTGAAAAGAATTAACATTATTTAAAGGGCGAGCTAAAAGGGGCTATTCATTATCAGCGCGTAAGTGTAACGTTTCCTGCTGAGGGACAATGGCTCAACCCTTCATCAAGGTGGTTGTTATTAGTGACCACCAGCCACCTGCTTTATTTCCCAGAGTACACGAACCCTGCTAGGTGCGTTCACATGTCACAACGTTTGCGTGTGCACTAGCCGGTGGCAGAGTTAATCTGGGAATCGTTTTTTATCGGGAAGTAGCTAATAACCTCTTGCTTATGCCAAAATCGGGATAAAATGAAGAGGTAATTGTCAGCATTAGAGTGTAATCAATGTTGGGTTAGGTTGGCCGCGGGAGCAGCCCGAGGGACGATAAGATGCGGAAATCAATATCTAGCAGGCCGCGAAACGAGCCCGGCTGGAATCCCTACGGTGCCTTTACCCCTAATTATTATTAAGAAGTTCCAAATTGTGGCGAAACGTGCACGTTTTCTAATTCGCAGCGTGGCTTGGAGCAGCCAGCCCCATTTATCCTCATTCCGACCCCGACAACTGTCATAGCCAGGACCCGTCTCGCAACTTTACGCTACTGTTATGTTAATGCTTGACCTATTTGTTGTTTCAAGTATTCGAGTTAGTTTAGCATGCTGTCAGTGCCACGAAAAGAATCCATTTTCGCGAGTATCGAGCGGCCCGCGAACTAGCTTGAACAGGTTTCCAACTGGAAATGCGGCAGTCCGCGAAGATCCCTGCGAGGGTTTCGGCTTAACCTATTTTCTCCTCCGTGGACGCTGTCCAGGATCAGCTGTGGGGTGCCAAGTGCACGTGGACCAGTTGGCACACGGTCAACTTGACTGCCGGATTTAAGAGCAGCACTAAAAACAACCCTGTCGTATAAGATTCTATTAGGGGTAATCAATTTCCGATTTTATAGCGATTGTGAAGTGCGTTCTTTTTGACAGTGAATACTTGAAAAATAATATTTCAATTTTTATATTTTATCTAAAAATTGTTAAAGAAGATGTCAAATACTTTAGCAGCACATTCCCGATACTAGTTAGAAAACGGTTGATGATGATTATAGTATAGGGAGCATGCTGTCAATATTATCCTATGTCCACAACTTGATTTAAATTAACTCTAGATAACGCAATAACTGGAACTGGAATAAACACACCATGTGCAACAATGATCAAAACTCAACAATGTTTTATGTACATGGATGATATAGTTCTTTTTAGTGAATACATCACAATAGTAAAAACTACAAAAAACAAAACTGCTGGGCGCCTTGAGGAAAGCAAGGCTAACCACAAATAAATCGCGATATACGCAAGGTTCTACATTTTACGTGCTTGGGGTGCTTGAGTGTTCTAATAAAAAAAAATGGAAGTAGTAGTAAAGAAATAAAAGTGATACAGATGCAAAGTAACAGGACGATAATAGCATTAAACATTTTCTCATGAAATGAGACTACAGTTCTATATAGCTACAAGATGTGGGTAATGAACAAAGTTGATAGAGTGAACATATGGAAGAAAGTTCTAACAACCTTTCTTGGGCAGGCAAGTGAAGAAATAATAAAGGGTGAAGAGCAAATGCAGAAATTACACAGAACAAAAAGAAAGGGCACTACAAACTCAGATTATATTGAAGATACGAGAAAATAAAATAGTAAACTATAGTATAGACAAAGAGAAGTCTACCAATTTTAACATGGATCCACAAATCAATCTCTAAAGAAATATGAAGGTTTTTTGAGTTCGATAAATTAATAAAATGATCAAGTTAGATGCAAATCAAGTTTTTACTGAAAGGTGTATATAACATGAGATGCATATAAATAGTTTCCGCGGTATTCTGGTTTAACTATTATTTATATTTTCCATTGATGATATACGATATAGAGTTTAGTTTACCTACCTTCAGTTATGGCCGCGCAGGCGTAGAAAAACAGAATAAGCTTAAAGTAGTGGAATTAATTTCTGACACGTATCCAATATCATTCAGTTTATTTTTTTTTTATTTTTGAAATAAGTACCCTACTATACTTCATTCACTGCACCGAGTCAGTAAAGTTTGCAACTCAAGTTAACATATAAACAGTAAGTTAATTTCCAATACGATTTTATTAAAATGTAGATCATAAGATGTATGTATGTATAAAATAGAGGTTATATAGAGGTCAAATTTGATAATAACTATTTCTGTGTTCATTGCAAGGGATTCTGTTTTTCTCATCTGCGAATAAATTCGCCTTCTAAAAAAGGTACCTAATAATAGGCGCACTAAGGGGCTTAAGAGCAAAGATTCATATAAAAGACATAGATTATGACATTCATAAAGACGGGAAAAACGCCATGTCTCTTTGATCCACATTTTCCGTCCAGTCATATTAGCGATCTAGTTGCAGCTGATATTGTAACTTGGGTTGCAGATTTATGGTCTCGCTTCGGGGAATGATGTATAGTAGCTATTGGATCTAACGAATATTAGTATGGCTGCTATTTATTGCGTCAGTATTTTAAAACATTTTATCGGTAATACAATGTCAGTACCTACTATAAGTGATCAGCATTACACCGATTAATACAAAAACTGTCAAGATTTTAATTAAAATATTTGTAAATATAATAATTTGTCAGTACCTATTTTAAATACCTATGGTCAGTATTTATGATAAAATCAGTTTGTAATAACATAATCTGTCAGAAACGGTTGCTGCTGCTAGGGGTTTAGAGAAATTTGTTACTAAGTCGACCTAATCTAAAAATAGTAAAATGTGCGACATTACTTATATGTACTGTGTGCAATGTAATATAATTCTAAAAAATCTGGTGTGATACACGCACACAACACTCTTTTACAGTGATCTTATAATTAGGCAAAAATTTGATATTGAATTTTTAAGGATTTGTCCAAAAATTTTAAAAATTAAAAATTTTACAGAAACAGTACAAAATAGAGCGTTAGTTGATGAAACAAATTTTCTCTAAAATGTTGAACCGATTTAAAAAAATGTAATAATATACCGGTTGTTCTATTTAAAATAGAAGTTAATAAAAAAAATCTGGTGTGATAGACGCACACAACTTCCTTTTACGGTGATCTTATAATTAGCCAAAAATTTTATTTAAAATTTTTAAGCATTTGTCAAAAAATTTCAAAAATTACAAATTTTGCAAAAACGGTACAAAATAGAGTGTTAGTTCAAGAGAAAAATTTTCTCTAGAATTTTAAGCTGAATTCAAAAATGTAATAATATACCGGCTGTTCTATTTAAAATAGGAGTTAATAAAAAAATAGAAAAAAAACAAAAGAGACCCATTTTAGAAGTATTCAATTGGAAAATCACCTATCTCACATCAATACACATTAAAAATTTAATAAAAATGTAAAGTTAAAAAAAATCTTTAGAGCCGTTTTTGAAAAAATTGAAAAAACTGAAAAATCACAAGAATAAACACCTACTTCCGGTTACGCGATTTTCTTCAAAAGCTTGCTGTCGCATCTACATAGTACACAAAACTTATATATGAAGTTTCAACGCCATACCTCTTTCCGTTTTTGAGATATTCTTCTCAGAGGCAGACACACAGACAGACAGACAGACCAATGAAAAAAAAAA
>CALNHX010011194.1:0-34082 GCA_940337035.1 Agriotes lineatus
ACAAATCAGAAAAAAGATACTAAAAGATATAAGGGAGTATAACACAGAAATGCTAACGACAGTAATTGAAAACAACAAAAACATGAAGGTCCTCAAATCAATAAATTTAAGTGGACGAAAGACAATCCATAAACTTAGAGACAAAGAAGGAAACATAAAGCAAGGAAACCAGCAAATATTAGAAATAATCCAAGATTTTTACAATGAACTGTATTCTTCGACAATACAAAAGCCACCAGAAATAAAAGATATAACTGTAAAGAACATCGGTTCAGAAAGACATCCCTGAAATCACCATAGAGGAAATAGAACTGAGTCTATCAAAAATGAAAAACGGCCGTGGTCCAGGACAAAGATGGATAACCAACGAAATGCTAAAAGCAGGAGGAACAATCACTCTAGAGGCAATGAAAATCTTATTAAATAAATGCCTAGCAACTGGTCAAATACCAAACTCCTGGTACAACGCACGGGTAGTCTTGATACACAAAATCTGGTGTGATACACGCACACAACTTCCTTTTACAGTGATCTTATAATTAGCCAAAAATTTGATTTTGGTTTTTAAGCATTTGTCAAAAAATTTTCAAAAATTACAAATTCTGCAAAAACGGTACAAAATAGAGCGTTAGTTGAAGAGACACATTTTCTCTAGAATTTTAAGCGAAATTCCTATTTAAAATAGGAGTTAATAAAAAAAACAACAGAAACCCATTTTAGAAGTATTCAACTGGAAAATCACCTATTTCACATCAATACACATTAAAAATATAATAAAAATGTAAAGTTTAAAAAAATCCTTAAAGCCGTTTTTGAAAAAATCGAAAAAAACTGAAAAATCACAAGAGTAAACACCTACTTCCGGTTATGCGATTTTCTTCAAAAGCTTGCTGTCGCACCTACATAGTACACAAAACTTATATATGAAGTTTCAACGCCATACCTCTTTCCGTTTTTGAGATATTCTGTTCACATACAGACACACAGACATACAGACAGACAGACACAGACAAACAGACAGAACAATGAAAAAAAAATGTGTTTTTTGGTATCAGGAGACTCTAAAACGTGAAGATCTGTTGAAAACTCAATTTCGAATTTTTGGGGTGACTCCAATACTTCCTTTACTGTAAAAGGAAGTAAAAAGGGAACAATTTAAAAATAAACAATTACAGACCAAAAAGTATACTACCTCATCCCTACAAGCTACTGATGAAGATCATAACAAACCGACCAACAACAAAGTTCGATAGCTACCAACCACCTGAGCAAGCCGGCTTCCGTAAAGGATATAGTACCATCGAACATCTACAGACCATCTGTACGTTGATAGAAAAAATCATCGAATATAACGTCCCACTACACTTAGCGTTTGTCGATTACAACAAAGCTTTCGGGGCGATATTTAGTGCACTAGATAACGCAAGAGTGGATTCACGCTATAAAATCCTTCTAAAAACAGTATACGAAAAGGCCACACTGCAAGTCAAGTAACAGAAAATCTTACAACACAGAAAATCGGTATGAAAGGGGGAGTGAGACAAGGAGACACCATCTCCCCTAAACTGTTTACCCTGGCATTGGAAGACGCTTTCAAATCGCTAAATTGGGACAATAAGGAATTAGCATCGATGGTCGACATTTGAACCATCTGCGCTTCGCAGATGATATTATTCTAATGAGCAGTAACTCTACGGAACTACAAGAAATGCTATCCGAATTAAAACTAGCCTCAGAAAGAGTAGGGCTCACAATGAACACCGATAAAACAAAAGTTATGACAACAGGCGAGACGAACATCACGCTAGACGGAAACGTAATTGAAAACGTCGAAGAATACACATATTTGGGTCACACAATAAAAATAGGTAAAGAGAACCAAACAGCAGAGATTTCAAGGAGAGTGAGAATGACCTGGGCTGCGGTAGGAAGACTTGGATATATTCTAAAAAACCGAGATATTCCAATAAATTAAAAAAAAGTACTTAACACATGAATACTTCCCGTAATGACCTACGGTATGGAGACAACAACTCTAACCATTAAATCAGTAAACAACTGAGAACTACTCAAAGAGCAATAGAAAGAATTATGCTCGTCGTAAGCCTTAGAGACCGCATACACAACGAGGAAATTAGAAGAAAAACTAACTTGGAAGATGGTCATCGAAAGCATAGCTACCGCGAAGTGGAGATGGGCAGGTCACATAGCGCGACAGAATGAGGACAGATGGACAAAGAGAATCTTACAATGGAGACCCAGATTAACGAAGAGAAACGTTGGCAGACCGGAAAACAGGTGGATCGACGATATTAAAAAGAAAGTGGGAAGAAACTGGCATCAACTGGCCTAAAGAGACACCAGTGGAGACAAGAAGGGGAGGCCTATGTCCAGGAGTGCGCGCAGAAAGGCTGCTGGAGAAGAAGAAGAAGAAGAAGAATGGTTAATTTGCTTAAACTGTTTGCGATCTTTTCTAACATTTGAACGAAGAGGCATGTTGAGTCAGATTTTTGGGAACTCCTTGGATTCAACATTTTATTGGAAATAAGATTAACAGAAGTTTGGTTTGAAGGTCCATCAGCTAATGAAAAACTGAATTTCTTCATCTCTACTAAAATTAGGCTTTTTCATTTTATACCCTCCAGCAACTACAAATGAGGTGGTTTTATAAGATTCTAATCTCTTTAAATATATCAAAAAGCTGACATCGTAGCATTTCATTGCTGTAAGTAGGCTTTTGATACGCGCAATTTCTTTCGGAACTTTTATTTCCCTGAGTGACCAAAAAGTTTCATCGCAGGACATCATTACTGTTAGTAGGCTTTTATTTGTGCAATTTTTAAACTTTATTCAACCAAGTAAATTAAAAGTTGACATCGCATTCTTTATGACTGTTAGTAGACTTTTGCATCGCGCAACTTTTTCCCGAACTCTTATTTCGCAGAGTGATAAAAAACTGACATCTCACCCCTTCATTTTTGTTTCTTTTGGGTATGTTGGAGTTTATTGAAGATACAATACGTGCCAACGCTTCGCGGGATTTGCAGTAATAAGGTTGTTCAACCAAGTAATAACACACAAAATACAATACACAACCTCGGCAAACACATATTAAATTTAACCAGAGTGTGGACCGTTACAACAGCGGCGAAAAGTCAGTCATAGACTACGCAATCGTGCAACAGGATAAAAGGAAAAAAAAGCTAGATATCAAACAAAAAGGGAAGAGACACAGAAAGAAAACATCTGCTAGTAATTAAGATGAGGAGTTGATCCAAATTAAGCTAAAAAATTATTGTAGTGAAAATATTCTAAAAAACGAAATTAAAACAGAATGCTGCCGAAAGCAACTCACTTAAGGATGAATAGGAAGTATTCAAGGGATAACAATAGATGCAGTAAGAAAGAAATATAAAACGCTTAAGACTGGAGTTTACTTAAACCGAACTTCAAATTCTTGTATATTGGGTTGTCTAACGGCCAAATATAATTTTGTTCACTATGCTAGAGCTATGCTTGCAGGATAAGCCGATTACAACAGATTACAACCGATTACCTACCCTTACAACTCGACGTATACTATCTACCTGGATAATGGTGCTCAAATATTTCAGACTTATTTTCTGTATAAAGCATATAAAACGAACACAGGCAGTTCTGTATTTCAAAAATAATCTAACTTTTCAAAATTCTCTTTTATTGGTATATTTGTTATATAGGGTTAGCTATACGGTAACCAAAACAAATATTAACAGACCATTAAACTAATAATAAATATATAAATTCAACAACAATGTTTTTGCATTCTTGCTAGTCCTCGGTAATGATGTTATAAATTTCTCATTATTGTTATTGCAAAGCTGTTATCTACTTACAGTGCTTGCCTAAATGCGTTCCTAAAAGCTATCTTATTTAGAACTTCCAGGAAACGGAAAATATGTTGCTTTTATGGATGAGTAATGATAATAAAGTTTAGTATGTCGAATAATAAAATTAATGAGGTGCTTATGCAACTGGTTATTGTTTTGCCCCTCCTCAAATTATCAGTTGCTTAGTAGGCCTACTACTTCAGTATAAAATCGCAAATTGTTAACCCTGATGTCATTAGCAATTTTCGTTCAGTCTTGATTGTTCGTAATTTGTGTTGTCACTTTTAAATTTTAAAAAATGAGAAATAAACGTGGTGCCTATTTGTCCAAACCAAAAAGTTGTAGGATACAGTTAAAACGGGCGCGTTTTGCAAAGCGCAAAAAACGGGTTGAT
Source organism: Agriotes lineatus (assembly GCA_940337035.1). Classification (NCBI taxonomy): domain Eukaryota; kingdom Metazoa; phylum Arthropoda; class Insecta; order Coleoptera; family Elateridae; genus Agriotes; species Agriotes lineatus. Next base: position 4,264 of record CALNHX010011194.1, read on the forward strand.
GTGTTGAGTAATTCAAAAGATTCAAGTGATCGTGTTAGTGATTGTTCTATCAGCGAAGATGTCAGCGAAAATATTGTCGATACTACTTCTGTTGAAAATGAGAAGTCACCAGCCATTCTCGAAACATCCGAAGAGTTTTCTGATGAATTGCCAGAGCTGGTCATAGAAGTAGAAGAACCTCAAGAATCGTTCGATTTTACTGGACGAAGAATAGTAGATATACAGTACCTACTGAAAACTCTCCAATCTTTTAAACACAATGGTTTTGATTGCACATTTTGTGATGTGGAAATTATTAGCGAAAAGAGACTTGGTTTTCGCAGCATTTTTACAACTCAGTGCAACATGTGTAACAAAGTAGATACTGTATCCACGGAAGATCCAGCTACAGATCAGCTTGATGTTACAACGGCTGCAGTGTTAGGTAATTAATATCTTATATATAATATATATACAGGGTGCCCGCTTTTCGAGGCTGAACATGGGTATCTCGCTTATTTGAATAGATACGAAGAAGGTTAACTAGAATATTGTAGCGGTATCAAAATTTTTACACAACGTTTAAATTTTTCAGAATCATCATCATGTTCATTTTTGCTGATAGGCGCTATATTAGATTTGTTTTACAGTTAAATAGATATTTTCTTGCCGATTTCAACAATGTATAACTTGATACAGTTTATGTTACGCAAACTGCGATTATTTCAAAAAAACGTTAAATGCCATGGGACCCATGGAAAAACAAATGCAAACAAAACAAAATCATAACGTTTGTTGATGTGGCAGTTTGCGTTCAGTAGTTTGTCTTGCGCAAAGTAGATTTTAATAGAGTTTCGAGTCATCATCGGATTCATTTTTTTCTTATGGGGGCCATATTGTATTTATACGCATTTCGATTGAATTTTTCGTTCTGAATTTGAAAATGTATAAAGCTCTATCCATTTAATTTTAAAAAAGGCATATTGATAACAATACATATTGGAAATCAACATAAGATTTGACTTTTAATAGTGTAATGTAATAAATTAAAATTAATTTACAGTAAATGTTGAAATATGGCGCCTATAAGAAAAAATTAACTTGACGATGATTCTGAAAAATCGAAACGTGTAAAATTTTTTATGCCGCTATAATATTCTAGCTAAAAAGTTGCATTAAAAAAGTTTTCATATATTTCAAAAATTGTATATAATAAAAGAGTTGCGTGACGAAAACGACATTGGCAAAAGCGGGCACCCTGTATATATAATATATCTAAATTTGGTATACATAATTATCGAACATGTCTTGTAATCTTTGGGTCATTGGCGTGCATTCCCATGTTGACAATTTTTCCAAAACGTAAATGTACGCCACTGACTTTTTTAAAAATCTGGTAGAATTTTAGAACTCCGTGTTTAATTTTCAGCAAAAAGTCGCTGTTAAAAATTTTGAAGTTACTGCCTTGTTATCGAGATATTTCGGATTTTAATAGGTTTTCTCCAGTTTTCGTGTGTCGGTGATTTTCAAATATATTATAAATGGTTGCAATAATATCGAAATATTATAAAATTGAAAAATAATGTTTTGAAACATTTAAAATTAGTGTTAAATTTTTTTTAAATAAACTATCCAAATTTTCAAATCAAAATGTTTTATAACTGCAAATCTAACTTCTGAAAGTAAAATCCATATTATCAAATTGAAACATATATTTGGAGTAAACGGACTATATTTTGATCTTATATCAATGCGGTTATATTACGAACACTGTTTTTTAAATAAAAATAAAAATTTTGAAATTGTTAAAGTAAATATTTGGTTTTCCTAATTCAAGTTTAGCAAAAGTTAAGGAGGACGGGGGGTTACTTTACGAACGCAGTGTATACGTTTTTGATAGAGTGGGTAGGGGCATAATAAATTTCGAAATCTTCTTGTTATTCGTTAATTAAATTTTTGTTTTGTTATTAGGAATTGTATGCACCGGTGGTAGTTAACCGTGTTTGGCAGAAATCACTTCTGCATTAAATATTATATATTATTGGTTGGCGAACTAAAAAAATTTTATATGTTGCCATAAAAAATAAATATTGTCGAATATGCCAGCAAGAAGAAAAATTACAAAAGGCAATTGAGCACAACTGTTTCAAAAATTGGCATGCTTCTACAGCTGCTATGGAAGCTGGAATAATCGTAGAGGGCTTAAAAAAATCTATTGATATGCATGGTTTAATTTACGGAAAACTAATAGGAGACGGCGATAGCAGCGTTATGCGAAAAATTAAGGATGTTGCTCCTTATGAACCACAATTTCTAATTCAGAAGATAGAGTGCAAAAACCACACCCTCAGAAATCTAGGCAATAAAATCAAAGAAGCAGCTAAAAAACCAAAAGTGTCTCCATTGATTAAATCACACTTATTAAAAAGTCAGCTACGTTTTCGTTATGGCGTGACTAACGCAGTCGAGTACAGGAAAAATCAACCGATTCCTACAAAAGAAAAAATCTCTCTACGCAAATCCGACATCTTAAACGGTTATAAACACATTTTTGGTGAACACAATGATTGTGCGGACTATTTTTGTAACGGTTCAAAAGAAAATGAAAAAAACATATACCCCGAATTTACGTCAATTCCCATTCATGAAGATATTGTCAATGCGGTTAATAGGGTAGCCATGCACGCGAACAGCTTGATAGAAGATGTCGACACTAATATTGTTGAGACGTTCAACTCCGTTGTTCCAAATATGTGGCGGGAAAAAGAATTAATTATTCGCAGCGAGGGTCTTATACAGCACGATGTGGAGCTGCAGTTACTTCTTTCAACAATAGCGGGGAATTAAATTATAAAGTGCAGAAATTATTAGCGACATGTAGTCCAGGAAAGTATGCAACATCCTATTGCGAAACAAAAATTCGAAATTTGAACTACAAGCGACGTGCGAAAACTCAAGGAACGAGACCAAAAAAGTTATTCCATGTTGTAGATGATGATGGTGATTACGGAGAAAATGCCAATGTTGAAGATATGGACTCTGCGACGTATTTAGGAAAGAAGCAGCATTCCTTGAGCAATTGAAAAATGAAGACCCAGCAGAAATACAAAAATTAACTGTAAGGCAAAGGAATAATTCTTTATGGAAGACGATGAGGGTCAAAAGATTAACTGCATCCAATTTTGGTAAAGTTGCAAAACTAAAGAAAACCACTTCCACAGCGAACACGGTAAAGGCTCTTCTATATTAAGAATTTTTTGGATCTTTGGCAACTCACTACGGCATACAAAATGAAAGCAGAGCAATTGCCCAATTTCAAGAAATTTCTGGATTAGAAGTAACAAGTTGTGGCCTATTTGTAGACCCAAAATATCCATTTTTAGCTGCATCGCCTGATGGATTAGTAGGTGATGACGCCATCATTGAAGTAAAATGTCCTTATAATTCAAGAATGTCAACACCGAAAGAAGCAACTGAAAATGGTGTTATAAAATTTTTGACATTTGATGACAGCGGGGGTCTTCAATTAAAGAATAATGACAATTATATGCACCAAGTACAAGGTCAATTGAACATCGCAAATAAAAACAAATGTTATTTTGTTGTATGGACGCCAAAAGACTTGTTTTATTAAATTATATACAAGGATGAAAATTTCTGGGACAGCCGAGTTCCCAAACTTGTCTCTTTTTACAAAAGTGCACTTTTGCCTGAATTAATCGATCCCCGTAAAGTTAGAGGTCAAGAATTGCGTAAGAAGTATTTTTGAAAATTTTGCGGTTTACCCATATGTATAAATAGATATTTGTGTTAGTTTCAGTTTGGTGATTTATGATCTGTATTTACCTACTTTCAAAATAATTAATTTTTACATTTTAAATTACTTACTCTAAAACTATATTTCTTTACTAATTCTAAAAATTGTTAAACACAACTTCATTTATATTGTAAAATATTGTTTATATATTGTAATATATAGTATACATTTTATTTGTTTATTGTGCGGAAAATAAATTTTTATTCGATTATGTCAAAAAGTGATGTTATGTCAAAAAGTGATGTTTTTTGTTTCGGATATTTGGAAGAAAAGGTAACCTTTTCAGTACAGTATGTAACTCATACTATACTCGGGCCGCCGAACAGATAGAATGGAGCAGGCAACCCAAATAACATATTACAAAAGTCACTCGATTACATTTTAATTATAATTACGAAAAGGATCAGCTATGGCAACCCTTGTAATTAGAACTAATTTCCATTGACATTCAATCACTTTTTGGTTATGATGCAAATAGAGATTTCGACCAACTTAAAATGCAAGTTATTTATGACAATTTTTTATTTAAAAAACAAGTCAGTACGCCAAATAGGTATACGAGAAGATTTATCGCAGATTTTCTTAACATATTTGGGTTTTCCATATTTTTGTCACCGCAGTATCTTACTATAGCTAGTTACTATGGTTTCTCACGCTGCAATAGTGGCCGTTCGGTTTGATAGATGTCAAAAATTGTCTCTATCAAGCCACTGTAACATAGGCCAACGTCTTGTAAACGCGTAGTTTTGGTTTGTGATTTTTGTATTTTTTCTCAAAGTATGGCTGATGTAGCTGGTGCGGTTTTATCGCCGCCTAAAAAACGACGCTCTGCACATTTGACCGTTAAAGAAAAAGAAGCCGTTATAAACATCTTTAAAGCATGTGAACAGAATAACCCGGCATACAGAAATAGAGAAAACGTAATTTTTACAGCGCAAGCAGCGGGTAAGCTTGTTGGTTATTTAAACGACGATTTTTTAAAGCTAATTTGTGCGATTATTAGTCTGTAAAAAATGTTTTAGGTGTTTCTGCAGCCAGCGTGTACAAGATTCTCCGAGAGTATAAAACCACTCCTGCACTGCAACCTCCTAAACTATACCACAGAAAAAGAGCTGTTTTAGATCACATCGATGACGAAATAAAAAGTGCTGTCCGAAGAATAATTCATTCATTTTTCCTAAGAAACGAGCCGCCAACAGTTTCAAAAATTTTAACAGCGATTGAAGCTAATGAGCATATTCCGAATTTCAAAAAAACAACATTGAAAACCTTGCTGCATGAGATTGGTTTTCGGTTAGTTTTCGGTCGTTCTAATGTATTATTATATATTATTCCTATATTATAATAATAATAATTCATTGGATGCATTACAGCTTTAAGAAACGAAATCGCAACAGCATGTTCAACCATTTACAAGGACTAAATTGTGCATCTCTACTGCTGTTTTCACAGTTACATGCAAGTATAAAATATTGACTTGTAAAGTAGTCTCTTAAAGAAATTTTAATTATTCATAGAGCTGCACTATGGGTAACCGTAAGAAACTAATTCGTAGTCAAGGACGTGAAAGAATCTATAGCGACTATTGCAATTTTTCTCAGTCGTTTTGCAAGAATGTGTGACTAAAGCAACCGATGTTGGCCTAAATACAGTTAAGCGAATTGTTAAAGGAGCCTAACAAAGTGGCGGACGAAAATTTACTTCTCCAAGAAAACAAATTACTAAACTTACCCCAGGTCATCTGTCGATCAATATAAAGAAGAAGTAATCCCAAGTGTGATCTATAACTTTGCCATAAAAAGAGACCTACAATGAAAGCTGTATTCGAAGTCGCATAAAATGAAGGGGGGTGTTAATTTCACTGAGAAATTACATTCCTTTGAGCGATTGGTACATAAAATGAGTTTTCAATAGAGAAAATGTCAAGACAATAGGCACGTTCTAATAGAAAAGAGAGAAATTCCGGCAAAATGAAGGTTTTGGTTCTCAAAAGTTTGGTCTAGACATGAATGCAATTTTTTCTATATGCGATTAATTTTAGTTAAGCTATTACTGAGATTATTATACACTTAGTTAATTTAATGACCATACATATGAATTACCCAGTTAAAATACCTTTTCCGTCGACCTACCTATAAAATGTGATTTTACGGACGCATTTACGTACGAAAACTGTCACTTTTTTGGACACCATTAACTTTTCGTCCTCAAACACTTTTTGTCCGCAAATGCTTTTCGTCCGCAAACACTTTACGGCCGCACTTTACAGCCGCAAACGCTTTTCGTCCGCAAACACTTTTCTTCCGCAAATGCTTTTCGTCCGCAAACGCTTTTCGTCCTCAACAACTCTTATAATTCGGACCCCACTTTAATTTTTCTTCAAATTATGACGTTCGACGGAAAAATTTAATATGCACCTCGGACGAAAACTGTTTTTTATGGCCTTGCCTGATTGTCTGCCTCGGCTATCGCCTCGGCCAGCAATTTCAGGCATCGTCCATAAAAAGCCAGTTTTTCGGCCTAGATACATAAATAACTATTGGTTATAATTATAATTAACGCCTTCACTTTGCGAATCAAGTCACAAGTTTTCACTTTTATGGTGTTTGAAAATAAACATATTTTATTTAGATTTACAAAGTATAAAAATTTAAATAACTTCTAAATAACTTAAAAATCTGATGACTTTCTAGTTTCTGAAATTATTTTTAGGTATATGTGAAGCAAGGAAAAATACATAAAATACAATACAAAAAAAAATAACAGTCAATTAATCAAATAAATGGTAAAATAATACAATATCGATTCCTCTAATGGTTAACAACCTAAATTGTCTTCATCAAAATCACCTTCTTGTTCAGATGATAGATTAGAACCGGATTCACCGCTGTCGTCTACTGTAATAATTATTTCTTCTCTGTTATCCATAATGTATTCCCACTTATGTTTGTCGACACTACACATATATTCTTCCATTCTTGCACACTCACACTTCCAAAATTATTTTCTGCAGAAGTGTTAACATCGTCTAATTTGAATGTTGTATTATTTGTAGCAAAATAGTTCTTTACTGACACCCATATTTCCCAATCTGGTTTAATTCTGGATGGTAAGGGGGTAATCGTAGGACTACCTATGACCATGCTCCGCTCATAATTTCTCAATCATATAACTTTTATGTGTAGGTTTATGTAATTTTCTTGTACCATATAATTGGCTTTGTTTCATTCAATTTAATATAAATGTTTCTTACTGATAACCATTTTTGCATGTCTGCTTTTTCCAAACCAATGTTGGATTCAGCTCAGTACAGACATTGTGATACGATGCATTATCGATGACCAAAACCGACTTTTTTGAAGATTTGCCAATATTTTTTCTTTGAGGCAATTCACATAATTTTAATGGTTTATTTCATCGTGGCAATTATCTGTCTCTTAAGTCCTGATTTAAACATCAGGAATGAATTTGGTACGAAGCCTTTTCTACCTCCGGCATGAAGAATAATCAATGCTTGCCCTTTACTGACGGGGGATTTTAAACAATTGTTGGTACCATCATCATATTTAGAACAGTAGCTATGCAAGTACGTTTCATCAGTGTACACAATATTTCAGCATTCGGCTTTATATTTTACCTTAAGAATTCAACACAATTTACTGGAATTTCTCTCTTCTCTATTAGAATGTGTGCCTATTGTCTTAACATTTTCTCTATTGAAAACCCATTTTATGTACCAATCGCCTAAAGGAATGTAATTTCTCAGTGAAATTAACACCCCTCCCCCCTTCATTTTATTCGACTTCGAATACAGCTTTCATTGTAGGTCTCTTTTTATGGCAAAGCTATAGATCACATTTGGGATTACTTCTTTATATTGATCGACAGATGACCTGGGGTAAGTTTAGTAATTTGTTTTCTTGGAGAAGTCAATTTTCTTCCGCCACTTTGTTAGGCTCCTTTAACAATTCGCTTAACTGTATTTAAGCCAACATTGCTTTATTCACTCATTCTTGCAAAACGACTGAGAAAAATTGCAATAGTCGCTATAAATTCTTTCACGTTCTTGACTACGAATTAGTTTCTTACGCTTACCCATAATGCAGGCAGCTCTATGAATAATTAAAAGTTCCTTAAGAAACTACTTTACAAGTCAATATTTTATACTTGTATGTAACTGTGAAAACAGCAGTACAGATGCACAATTTAGTCCTTGTAAATGGTTGAATAAAGGAACTCGGAAAAAACGCTACAAACTTAACCATATCACGGGCAACGTGTTTTGGTTTCGACGCCGCAGCCAATAATGAGATTTAGGAAGAGCCAGGCCACAGGTTTAAACATTTTCAATTACAACTGCACAAATGTCAGGCTTGACTTTTAAGTTGGTCGACATTTCTATTTGCATCATGACCTCAAAAAGTTATTTAATGACAATTATTGAAATTAGTTCTAATTATAAGGGTCGGCATCTCCGATCCTTTTAGTAATTATAATTAAAATATTATCAAGTGACCTTTGTAATATGTTATTTGGGTTGCGTGCTCCACTCTATCTGTTCGGCGGCCCGAGTATAGTCTCAAGCACAAAAGGTGATAGAGTTTTAAAAATAAACATTAGTGATTTACCACAGCTAATTTGTTATTGTTTCTAAAAACGTTATTATATAGGCACGTTTCGACAATCTTTGTTCAAAGAAGACAATATCAGTTTCAACGGAATGCCTAGTTAACTCCCAGATATGCTGTTTAAAAGGGTTATACAAACGCATGCCTCAAAACGTATCCTTTTAAAAATATGGAGCACTAAAAGTAAACAGCTGCATTTATAAATAACTTAACAGTAGTTGCAAATGTTAGTATAACGATCTTTCACACTGTTAGGTTATGTTTGAAACGAAGTTTAACACACTTCCATAAAATCTATTATTTCGAATATTTACTATACAGTTCTAAAATTTATAGGAGAAGTTACTCACGAAACGCATGGACTACACATATTAATAGTTATTTAAGATACAAGTGTAAACAGTCCTGCTTTATTGCGCGAACTGATTTACAACACGAACGAGGTACTAGCGAGTTTTTTAAAAGCTGTGAAGTACACATTTTAACTTTCGTGGAGTAAGACGCTCGGGTCACCGCTCTGATAGCCAGAAAGTTCAAGTGTTCATATCGCGTGTGATAAAGCACGGCCTCCGGGTCAATGCATTTATTTATCAACAAATTCGTTGTACAAGGTATTTAACAATTATTATTTTTATAATACCCTAATTGCAAGCAAATCAGCTTATTAGTGCCAGCCAATGGCTGGTACTAATCAACATTATTTTGTGCCATACGCACAACCATCATTTGCACAATATCAGCTCCAATACCCCGCTCTGCCGGATAATACGATGCAAATGCAGCCGGGTTTCCAACACACACCAGCCAACTACATGCCGCCCGTAATTAATCAACACATGGGCCAAAACGCAGCAACATCGTGTATCTTACCTGCTACACACTGTCAGCAACCTAGTTCTCAGGCAGCTACATCAAACCAATCTCCTGGAGAATGGACTATAGTCACTTCAAAAAAGAAGCGCGCTCTCCAAGAAGAAAATAGTCGCCTTGTCATACAAAAAACCAGTATAGAACAAACTCCCCATCTGAGCCAAACAAATCGCTTTCAAGCCCTGCCGGACCTTGAAGATAAAACAATGGAAACAGACAAACCCCCTGAAACTAAAGCATCAAAACCTCCTCCTATCTTTATTACAGATGTACTAAATATTAGCCCGCTAACTGCAGAACTAAACACCACCGTCAAAGACAGTTACACCTTAAAAATCATTGGTAGAAATCAGGTCAAAATCATGGTGGAAAGCGTAGATAAATACAGAACGCTAATAGCCAGACTAACAGAATTAAAGGTGCAGTTTCATACCTACCAACTAAAAGAAGAGCGCAACTTCAGAGTGGTGATAAAGAATCTTCATTACTCGGTCGATGTAGAGCAACTAAAAGCCGAAATAGAAAGCCATGGTCATAAGGTCATAAATATATATAACGCCAAGCATAGAATCACCAAACAGCCACTCTCCATGTTCTTCATTAACTTGGCTCCATGCGAAACTAACAAAACAATTTACGAAATTAATCATCTCCAATACACAAAAGTAACAATAGAGCCACCCCACCAGAAAAAAGAAATACCCCAGTGTGCAACCTGCCAAAGATATGGACACACTAAGAGATACTGCACACATCAACCTCGATGCGTGAAATGTGGTGCAAATCACTCAACCAAAACTTGCACCAAAACAAAAGAAACACAACCCAAGTGTGTTCTATGCTCGGGCTCACACCCAGCCAATTACAAAGGGTTTCAAATCTACAAAGAGCTCCAGAAAAAGAAATTTCCACCACTACGCCCAAAAGTACTTTCACCACCGGTAGCCCCAACCCTGATACAACCGTGCACCTCCAACGTACAACCACTAATGTCACAGATTGTAGCAAATGGTATTCCATCTATCCCCCATCCAAATACAGCACAAACGTCAAACTTCGAAAGGTTAGAAAAAATTATGCTTGACTTAGCCGACAATTTGAAAATTATGCTAAACCTACTTACAACCATTGTTTCCAAACTTCATTAATGGACCGCACACTCAAAATTGCAGAGTGGAACGCCAACGGCCTGTCCAATCACATCGATGAGCTGCGTACCTTTATTACTAATCACAACCTGGATATAATATTAATATCTGAAACTCACTTCACCAATAGGTCCTACATAAATATACCCAATTACATCATATACGACACCCAACATCCAGACGGAACGGCCCACGGAGGTACAGCAGTTATTGTTAAAAAATCTATAAAGCACTATCAATCCGATAAATATGCCCAAGAGCACATCCAAGCCACAAGTGTCGTAGTAGAAGACTGGACTGGGCCACTTACAGTTACAGCGGTTTATAGCCCACCGAGACATAATATCAAAGAAGAACACTACTCCCGGTTTTTTAACACTCTGGGTGCAAGATTCATTGCCGCCGGGGATTATAATGCCAAGCACCAAGAATGGGGTGCTAGAATAACTACCACCAAGGGAAGAGAGCTATTGAAATCACTTAGCAACAACAACCTGAACTACCTCACTACCAGACTACCTACTTACTGGCCCACCGATCGGAGAAAGATTCCAGACCTCCTCGACTTTGGTATTGTAAAAAATATAGCTCAAAACTACCTGAAAATTGAACAATGCCTTGATCTGTCCTCCGACCACTCCCCTATTTTAATCACACTATATTCATCCGTATTTACTATAAAGGAACCCCCTAAACTCAGCAACAAAAAAACCTACTGGAATACCTTTAGGGACTTAGTTAGTGAAAGAACAAACCTAGACGTTCCGCTACAAACAGCAGACGATATTGAAGAAGCCGTAGAACACTTAAACCATACAATTCAAAGTGCAGCTTGGGACTCAACTCCTCACCTAAATACGATCGACAAACAGGGTCCCCTCCCTATGACGGTAAAAAAAGCAATAGCGGAAAAAAGAAGACTTCGTAGAATATGGCAGAACACTAGATACCTAAACGACAAGAACAGACTCAACAGAGCAACACGAAACTTGAAAACAATGCTTCACGATTTGAAAAATCAAGGGATACAGAAATACCTGCAAAACCTCTCTGCCACCGAAACAACAGACTATTCACTGTGGAAAGCCACACGAAAGCTAAAGCAGCCACAGCAGTCACTATCTCCAATCCGTAAGGCTGACGGCGCCTGGGCCAGAAGTGAAAAAGAGAAAGCTGACACATTTGCACAGCACCTCAAGAACACATTTCAACCCTTCCCGGCTGAGCTAAGTGCGGAAGAAGACGAAGAAATAAAACAATACCTGGAGGCTCCAGATCAGCTCAGTTTACCTACGAAATAAACCCAAAGAAAGCCCCAGGGTATGACCTCATCACGGGAAAAATTCTGAAGGAATTACCGAAGCAAGGACTTAAATTCATACTGTTTATATTCAACGCTATTCTACGTCTAAATTATTATCCTGCACAATGGAAAGTGGCCCAAGTTATACTTATTTCAAAACCAGGCAAGCCACCAGAAGAAGCCTCCTCGTATAGACCCATTAGTCTATTGCCAGTAATTTCCAAACTATTCGAAAAGCTCATGCTAAAAAGAATAAAACCTCTACTTGAAGAGCAAGAATTGCTGCCGGATCATCAGTTTGGTTTCAGGGAAGAACATGCCACCACAGAGCAGATCCACAGGATAGTAAACGAAATCAATCAGACATTTGAAAACAAGAAGTACTGTTCTGCTGTATTTTTGGACGTGGCACAGGCCTTTGAAAAGGTCTGGCACACGGGACTGCTTTTCAAAATCAAAAGAACCCTGCCGCATAACTATTATCATCTCATAAAATCGTATCTGACCAACAGGCATTTTCAGGTAAAATTCCAGCAGGAGCTCACGAAATTACACCTTATAAAGTCGGGAGTACCGCAAGGAAGTGTCTTGGGACCCACCCTGTACTTACTGTACACGGCAGATTTGCCCACTTCAGAAAATACGCTAACAGCCACATTTGCAGACGACACTGCCATACTAACATCTCACGAAGACCCAGTGACTGCTTCACGAAACTTACAAATCTCCCTGAACCGAGTTCAAAACTGGATGCGAACTTGGCGCATCAAAGCTAATGAATCTAAGTCAACCCATGTTACTTTTACACTCCGACGGGAAAGATGCCCACCAGTGACACTAAATAATGCCCCTATTCCTCAAGCAGATGATGTAAAATACTTAGGCATGCATCTTGATCGAAGATTAACTTGGAGAAAGCATATTTTTACCAAGCGTAAACAACTCGGCCTGAAGGTCACCAAACTCTACTGGCTACTTGGACGCAAATCCCAATTAACGCTATCTAACAAAGTCCTACTATATAAAACCGTAATAAAACCTATCTGGACATACGGACTGCAACTCTGGGGTACCACCAGCAACTCTAATCTAGAGATCCTACAAAGGTTCCAATCGAAAACTCTACGAACCCTAGCGGACGCCCCATGGTACGTGAGAAACGAAGTAATCCATCGTGATCTTCGAGTGAACACTATTAAAGGTGAAGTGTCGTGCGCGAGTGCAAAATACCTCACTCGTCTTGAAACCCATATCAACCCTCTCGCAGTGAACCTCTTGAACAATGGTAACGTTACTCACAGACTAAATAGGTATCATCCTTTAGATTTAGTAGATCGTTTTTAAATTTTGAAACATTTGTGTATATAAGTGTACATTTCACTTTCTGTCTGCATTAAGGAACTTTTCATTGGAAAAGTATCCTCCATGCCAATTTATAATCACACCATTTACCTATTGCTCGATTGAGCAGATTGTAAATTTAATAAAAAAAAAAAAAAAAAAAAAAAAAAAGCTGTGAGTGCAACTAAGAGACTTACGTTTTATCTACGATCATAACCTTTTACGAAAGTACGAATTTCATTTTGTATTATTCAAAATTACGTGCAATAACACTAGTGTAATAAAAGTTAACTTTTTGCATTAAAAACGGTGTAGAAAGTAAACAATTTTTACATGATCGTAGATAAAGAAGATTTTTAGGAATATATTAAATTTTAAAAAGATTTGCAGGTTAGTTTTTAGACATTTCAAAATTTAAAACTTTTACAAATCTGCACAGATCTTTTAAATAGCTTGTAATTCTGCTATAGGCTATACAATATTTAGTTGTATGAACAACATTTTTTTCTTCCAACAAGAGACACTCATTGGTAATGTTTTTTGTTTTTAATTTTTAATATTTCTTATGGTTTCGACAGACAAAGGAAATATTCTTACGTAGTTACAGAAATTAATATGCAGTTCATATTTAACTTACCACCATTTCTTGAATAAAAGGATTGATTCTATATAAAAACATACACTCAGCTACAACATTTCTGCAATATTCCTATTCCAGAATTTGATTTCTGAGAAACAATTGCGACCGCCATAAAACATATATCTTAGTAATTTATTTTTCGCGACACAAGACAACTACGTAGATTGCATCTGTCTCAAGAAAAATGATGCAGTCAACCTGATTTGTTTTCTGTTTAAATGGAAAGAGATGGTAGGAACTACAGACAAAAAATTACCAATGTTGTTCCAACTCTTACCAAAAATTTTACGATCTACTACTTAAACAGGTATCTCAACTCTAGTCTTTCAAGTTTTCTGCCAACTTAATTTTATACCTCAGTATTAAGTAAAGCTTTAATGAGAAGTTGGCCTATTTTCTACTATCAGTTCTGACAACACTGGTTTGTAGATCAAGAAGGATAGCCGACAAGGAGAATACAAGACAAGAATTAGCAACCCTTGCTCGAGTATTCGAACAAAATGGTTATGGCAGAGCAGCGATTAGGAAAGCGTTCCGACTCCCGAAGACCAAAACGCAAGACGCAGAAGAGGAGAGACCTTGTGGCACGGCGTACCTGCCTTACATCCGAGGCACGACAGATAAAATCGGAAGAATCCTTAGAAAATGTAACATCAGGACAACCTTTACCACGGATAGAATAATCCAGTCCATACTGAGGAATCCTAAAGAGTACATCCCTTTGGAAAACCAAGGAGTCTACGAGGTACCGTGTCGGGATTGCGATAGCAGCTACATAGGCCACACCAACCGGAGAATAAAGGCACGCAAGGAGGAACATCAGAATTATGTTAAGAAGATGGAACACACTTCATCGCTAGTGCATCATATATGGGATACTTCGCACAAGATTGATTTCGACAACACCAAGAGCATTGCCAGCGTCGAACACAAAGACGCATGCATCATACGAGAAGCCATCGAAATCGTGAAACGTCCGAATTGTATGAACACCCGCGACGACACAAGCCGATTACCTGCATCGTGGCTACCAACGTTACTAACAAGCAACGGCCGGACATTCTCTACGAACACCAGCCATCCGTTCTAGCAGTACAGCTCCCTCGATACTAGTTGCCACAGTAATTGATAAACAACCTATTCAGTCAGCTGTACATCAAGTTGACAGTCCGTCGTGTTGTCGTATAACTAGAAGCCAAACCAGGACTATAAGGACTTGAAAATGACGAATGTGATTTCGTCGAAACTTCGTCCAACCCCAAACGCCATTCAAGATGTTCTTCAACCAGTTGAAGAAATCTTCGAATTTATTAAGCGGTATGGCACCCTTTAATATATATATATATATATATATAGAAGCCGCGTGGCGCTGTTGGGTAAGCGCCAGACTTGCATTAAGCAAGTCCTCGGTTCGAATCCCGCGGGGGTCGGAATTTTTCCGCCTTGGTGATTGGAATCGGGCTCGGTGAGACCATTCACAGTTGGGCACCAAACTAACTGTGCTCTACTCAGAACCACAGACCTAAGAGATAGAGTAACAAGGTCAACACATCACCAATACACACACCTCATACAATGGTTACCGCGCAAGCACCAAAGGCGCGATCCAACTCTGTCTCCCGAATTCGGGGCAAGTTGATCATTGTACCGCCAGATGCCAGCGCATAAAGCACCAGCCTCGACACCGCAAGGTAAATGAGGTTACAGATAATACATACATACATACATATATATATATATAGACTTATAAACGGTCATAGTTAGGCCCGCTGAATATATAAATAGTACGTTGCTAAGCCATTTTCAACGCTGATGAGCCCGCGTTTGGCTCAACAACGTACCCCAGTGTATATCATCACCAATTGGTTAGAAATGCCTCAAAGAGGCAGTACACAAATTTTTGAGGTGGGCTTAGTAATGACCAGTAGTATGGTCGATATACATGGAGTAGTTCTGCAATATCGAGTGTAGGAGGCGCTTTAGGAATGTTTTATATACAGTATATAAAAATATGTAAACGCTCGTTATTAAGCCCGACATGTCACAACGCTGTTGGGCTTCACAACGAATTGATATATGTAATAAATATACATATACGTATTCATACACATACCTACAAAAACATTAATACGGTGTAAATAAAAATAATTTACTTTTATAGTAATCATAAAAAATTTCGAACTCGAGATTTTTGCGGAAATATCCGTTTTCGCCTCTTCTGATTCAGAAAAAGTGGTGTTCGAGGTGATGTCTGTCTGTGAATCTGTTTGTATCCTCTCTACAGCACAGAGGTTATAATAGATCGGCTTGAAAATATAATTTCGGATATTACTGTGAATATTTGATAAACTCAGCCTAACAAAAGTGGTACTTAGTCAAGCATTTTTCCGTTTCCAGTACATTTTTATAATTTTTGATAACAATATTTTAACATTGAAAATGTTTAATGAATTGGAGATGTGACGCTAGTACGGTGGTCTTTTAGCGATTTGTGTGACGCTTGGAAAATACACAGTTTTTACTAATTTTTGCGAGTTGTACGTATTGCAGGTGAATGTTGTTGGTGTCATTTTGAAGACCTCGTCAAGGGCGAACTTTCTGGAGAAGTTGTAAAAATGTAAGATTCGAGGGGGCGAAAGTACGGGGGTTAAAACGATTTTTTTCACACGAAAGCGTTCGGTGCTGTTACATCGCATACTTCTTGAAAGATCCAAATGTGATTTTGGGCTAGTTGGAAAGAGGATGAACCAGCGCTCAATGTACCGGCTAGTTTTTGGGGTCTGCAATGCACGGGGGCGAAGTTATAGGGGTAAAAAGCTGAGGTGCGTCGGTAGCAAATTGGATGTTCGCATAAACATAGGGAAAGCAAAAAAATTTCTAATTTTGTTTTTGCCAGTATATAGAGAAATCTGTGGGTTTTAAGGAATTTTGAGGCTCGGTTTAATTTAGAGGTTGCAAGATGCGGAAACCGTTATAATTATCAGAAAAATTGTAAAATTAATATTTCTGTAAAATACGCCGTTTGGAGACTTTCTACTGGTCGATTTTATTTTTTAAGAGAATTTAGGACTTGAGAATTTGGCAGCCTAGGTGGATTTGGAGATTGCAAAATGGGGAAAACGTTATAATTATTAGAAAAACCTTAAAATTAATAATTGAGTGAAATGATTTGTTTGGAGACTTTCTACGGATCGATATTCGGGATGCGGGAGTTTTGCATCCCAGGTGGATTTGGGGATTACAAAATGGGGAAAACTGTTATAATTATCAGAAAAACCTTTTGCACAGAAAATCATACCTCAATTTGTATTCGTTAAATTAGTAGTATATATGGTAAAGAAGCATAAAACTGAAAAAAATAAGTAATTTAAAGCATTTGCTATTGCTGGTAAACAATTATAAATTGTTATAATTTTGAATTTATCACGTGACAAGAAGCTTACCAGTGATTGGTTGTGACGTAGGATGACGTCGAATAGTGCGTCCGGCGCAGATCAGCGACCACGTGCTTACTTGCAAGATAGTCGTTTCGTGCTGTGTCTGCGTTTCACGTGTTTTGCGATCTATAATTCGTTATTCGACAGTTGCTTTTTGTAATAATGGCAGATCAAGACTTCACTAAAGCGCAATCTGACAATTTACCAATTGTAGATGCAATTATGGTGGCAGAGTATTTTAAAAATACTGCAGACTTTGCAATAGGAGAATCCAGTGGTGTCAAAGCTGATGAGTAAGTACTGTAACGCAGGTATTCATTTTTGCGTTATAAACAGTTCACATAATACAATACTGTATACTAATGTAATAACTGTAAGTAATTGAAATAATTATAAAATTTTAGATCTGGGCGCAGGTCGTACGGAGATGCTGCTATCGGTTGGGTGCAAGTTTGTCACACAATGAACATTTGCACTGCAGTACTGCAACTCATACCAAAGTCATCTGCTAATTCTGCAAATGTATCTCCAGTTCGATTTTTTTTTCAATGGCAAAAGTATGTTAACTATATCTAGTTTACAATATTTAACCAACAGATCTACTACAAAGTACGTGTCTTCTGTCCAGCGGCGTAGCTAGAAGTCATGGGGCCCCGGGGCAAAAAAAAATTACACCCCCCCCCTAACGTCACTCGAAAAATAAAATGTGTAGAAAGAAAAATATTATTTTTCATATCAAATATTTAAGAAAACAAAAAAAAACAGTTTAAACCTACTAGCTACTTAAACAAATAATTGCTAGTTGGCCTGTAGTAGATCTCAGGTAATCTTTAATAATTTTCAGCTTTCTGAAAGACCTGTCAACATTAGCAGTTGTGACATGCAACGTGAAAAATAAGAGGAACAATAGATAAACTTAGGTTAAGTCGCTTTCAAGTACGCCATAGTTGTTTAAGATTAGATCAAAATAATCTCTAACTGCTAAGTCGTCTCTTCAGTCACCCTTAACAGTATTTATTAAATTAATGTATTGAGCTGTACGTTTATTCACATCAAATATTTCAGAATATTTGTAATATATCTACATTTACTAATAATTTCAGTTTCGTCACAACTTAATACAATTTTTGAAACAAGTACATCAAATAGATTATTAACTTTTTTCATACTTTCAAATCAATTTGTATCGATACACAATTACCACATTAAAAACATTAACTCTAAATAAAATTTGACGATTACTAAATCTATAATCACTAGAGAGTTCATCAAAATGCAGTTTAATTTAGTTGGTATTTTTGTATGAAATCTGTGTTGTATTCCACTTAATGGCCAGTTTCTTAGCCTCAACTTTTAGTTCTTCATAACATGCCCTAAGGTTGCTACTCTCTTTTGAACTTGCTCCAAAAAATTTACAGATTTATTTAAATCCATGTTTTTCTTTTGCAAAATTTTTAAGGCCATATTAACTTGTGTTAGGATTTTATACAAAATTATGGTAATAAAGACAAATTCAAACGAAATCATTTGTTTCTTAACGGCAGACGCTTCATCTCTTTCATCGTTCTTCTGAGATTACATTTCTATCTTCGTTAAAAACATAATAATATCCACAAAACGAAGCTTAACTGCAGTGATAGATGCAATTCTCCCTGGCCAATTAGTTGGGTTTAAATTTTTGAGAGTTAATTCCGACTCAGTGGTAAAAGATGCTAGAAGAGCCCATCTTTTGGTACTTGAACCAAAAAAATAATAAATATTTTGTAAAATGGTAAGTATCAAAGACGTTAAACCAGTTAAACTATAAAAGCAGATATTGGATGGCGAACGCCAACGTGACGCGACGGAAAAAATGCAATTGTATAATATAATAATAATCCACTTCTTACTGAATAATATTTATAGTTTGTTGTTCGTTTATTGAGTATTTTAATTTTTGTTATGACTGATGGCTCAGCTCTATACCCGGCCTTTGGCCGGGGCCCCTAATTAATGCGGGGCCCCGGGGCAGTGCCCCGGTTTGCCCTGCTATAGCTACGCCACTGCTTCTGTCAATCCAAGATACATGCAAGATTTGGAAGCCATGAGATTTAATGTACACTGCAAGGCCATTCTTTTATAGGAAGCTGCAACATTACCGGTGATGTCATCATCTGTGTGATTCGATGATTCTGAATTATAGGATGGTGAGAAGTTTGTTTCGCTTTCATCACATGAAGATGCTGTGGTACTATCAAGATCTACTGTCATATCTGGTGTTGTTTCTAAAAACTTTGGGAGAAATTGCGGCTTTGTTGGTGTTGTTGCCAAGTCCACGGTGGAAAATTTTATAGGGGAAGTTTTTATTGACTTTCCAAGGTGCAACAGATTACATTGAATATGTTTGCTGGTACCATGGGTCGAGCTGTAACTCCCACGTTTTTTTGTAGTCGTACTACATGATGTGGCTTCAGATGATTGCGTTGGATTAGTTGACATTTTTTGATGGAGCACTACAGGTCCAGAGGACAACTCCGAATCAACAACTTGCTCTTCGTCAAATGTAGTAGTGGTTGAAGTAGATGGTGGAATGTTCCTGGAAAAAGAAATTTCTTGCCATGTTTCATTCGATGTCGAAGCCATTGCTTCCTCTACTAATCTTCTTTTAGCTCTCTTTTCTGCGACTACTCTTGCAGGATGTGAAGAAGCTCGTTTCCTATCATCCTGGCAATTAAAAATATGGGGTACAATATGAGGTTTCATTAGTTTTCGACCTCCCATTAATTTAAACCTCATATAATTCTCCATATCTTCCTCCAACTACAACACATTAAAATTAACATTAAATATGATTTACCTTTTAAATATTATAAAAGAAACTTACATTAAAATGATCTTCACAAACATATAATTTCGTGTTTCTCATTGAAATATCTGCTACAGTTCTTCTGCACGCTTTTATCTATTTTTCTCGCCGATGTTTTTCAGCAGGCGCCCTGATAAAAATTTTGTCTGTGGTACTTGCGGAAGTACTTCTGCACATTGGAACAATGCAATATTTATAAAAACCGGAATCCTGTTTTTGCATTGCCATATTTTTATATCAATTTTAGAAATCAGAACTATCCTGGATTCAAAACGTTTTGTTAAGGCAGACGGTGGTTAAGGCGGTTAGTGCAACTGTCTGCGCTTTAACAAGCGGGCGGATAAGATTTTAGCACTATTATACGTCACAACTACGTCACAGCGAGCGCGCGCTCTTTAGCTATTTCAAACACAGGATTTTGCGCGCGAAACTTCGTATGCTTATCAATTATTTATTAGTTGATATTTTGCTTTCATATTTTGTAGTTCCTTAATTTTAGACTAATGCATTTATTTGGACCGTTAATAACAGTTGTAGAATTTTATGAAAATCCCCTATTAGGTAAACTATTCGCGAAATTATTTGCTAAGAAATTAGAACCAATTATCGAAGTACTGTGACTTATTCCGGACCACCAATTTAACTCCCGCAAGGGTCACTCAACGGTAGAAGAAGTTCACAGGATCGTCGAAGTCATCAATCAAGTATTTGAGGATAAGCAATATTGCAGTGCTGTATTTTTAGACCACAGCCAGGCCTTTGATGGAGTGTGGCACGATGGGCTTTTATTCAAGCTAAAAAGATCACTTCCCTACAGCTCTTTTGTTATTGTCAAATCATTTTTATCAGATACAATCGATAGAAAGATTTGAAAACAAAGTGCTACGTGTTATTTGTGATGAGCCCTACTTTGTGAGAAACGTTGACATCTTAAGTGATTTAAAAGTAAACTCAGTGTGTGATGAAATAAGTAAGTGCAGTGCTAAATATTTAGACAGGCTATCCGGCCATCCAAATGCCTATGCAGTTAACTTGCTCGATAATAGTGAACAAACTCATAGACTAAAACGATTTAAACCACTCAATTTACCCCATAGAGTTTAGTGTCTCTGACTCGATTGTAACTTACAACCTCGGTGTCTCAGCAAGTCACAACAGAGAGGTAATTGTTGGAATACCTTTTTCATGTTCTTAGTGACGCCCTATTGTTAATAATTATCTGACACTGGATTTACTTATTGTATATAATACAGATTGTATGCAGAAATAAACATATATTGAAAAAAACGTCAAACAACTGAAGAATCTCGAGTTCTTCAGTTGCTGGGGCACTTAGAGTTGTTCGAACAGTGTGAAAACGAGCCATTGGGCTAAGTGTCTCGTCATAATCCAGACCATGTTTTTGGGAATATCTTTTTGCCACAAGCCTTGCTTTATAATATCGGTTGACACTTTCTTTAACCTTCGTTTTTACAAGCAAAACCCACCGATTTAAAATTGCCTTTTTTATTATACCTGCATCAGAATCGCCGTTTAAAGCACGCCTGAGCGTGCGAAAATAGGCGATTAAAGCACGCCGAGCTTTAAAGGTTGTCAAGGAAACAAGGTATATGGGTAACATTAGAACTTCATCGCTATCTTTATTTTGCTGACACGACTGAATGCAACAACGGACGTGGACGCGACAAAAACGTACACAATTCTCGTAACTATAGTAGCAATATTTTAGTGCGTAATTTATTTCCAGTATTGCAGGTATAATAAAAAATAGCGTAAAGTATTCGTGGATAACTGGTCTTTAAAACACTTGCTCTATTTCGAACACTACGGCTACGTCATCGTGCTCGAAAACTCGCGCGTGTTTTAAATACCTTGTTATCCACTCATACTTTAATATACTATTTCCTTACCGGCAGGTCGACTAACTGCCAGGTATTATTTTTGGCTAATGATGTAATTTCTTCGTTCTTTTCCCGCCGCCACTGTGTTGCGTCGCTCGAGGTCATGGCGGAAATATACGAATCTGGAACATTTGATTCTGCCATAACGCATAGTCATCTAAATTTGGGGGGGGGGGGGTGAATTTTTCGGCGCACCCTAATGTTCATTCTTATCGTAATTTTCACAGGCTTTCTTTAAAACAGCATGATCTGGCTTATTAACAACAATTTTCTTTTCGCACTTGCCCATGAAACTGTCTGACGAATTAATGACCAGCTGCTGCATTTTCTTGGGAAAAAAATCGCGTTCGAAACTTACACCACGACTAAGTATAATTTTGTCTTGAGTTTTAAGCCAAATCCGATACCCATTTTTCTTGTTACAGTACTTGACAAAATAGCCAATTATACTTTTCTTGCCCCACTTTAACCGGCGTTGTTTTGGTACATGTACCTACTACGAAACACTTTGTACGAAAAATTCGAAAATGTTCAAAGTCTTATTTCTTTTCCCGACCAAAATTCTAAAGGCGATTTAACACTATCGACACAGGGCTAGTTCGATTTACTACGTAGGCCGCTGTATTTACTGCCTCGACCCACAGCTTAATCGGACAACTTTTTGAATGAAGAAGCGTTCGCGCACTTTCTACTAAAGTTCAGTTTTCGCGTTCTGTCAGTCTGTCTGTCTGTTATTTTTTACATGCAATATATTTAGTAGAATAAATATGCATGGAAGTGTTAGTATATTTAGGTCTATAAATGAAGCCTTGCCGTCCTCTCTATATCCTGTATTTTCAATAATTCTTATTGCTTTTCTTTGCAGGGCAAAAATCCTATGCCAATCTCCAGCCTGACCCCAAACTAATATCCCATAAGCAATGGCAGAATGAATAAGACTGAAATAAGCGGTCCTTAGACCACTTGAGGTAATACAGTCAGTTAGATTTCTTAAAACAAAAATATTTGTAGAAAGCTTCTTTGAAATATTTTCGATATGGGCGTTCCATTTAAGTGTGGGATCTAAATAGATGCTAAGGAATTTGATCTCATTTATAGAATTTTTGTTGTTTGTGTCTCTCAGGCTGAAGATTACTTTATGTGTTTTTCCTGTATTTAGAAACAGTTTATTTGGTTGAAACTAGTGTGTTACAGGGCTGCGCCCGACTCTGCTGTTACTTCATCCAATCTGTCGCCCCTAACAGTCAGAGTGGTGTCATCGGCAAAGAGAGTATAACTTATTTTGTAATTTCCCAAAGGAAGGTCATTATTTGATATAATAAAGAGAGTGGGCCCCAGGACAGAGCCTTGGGGCACACCTATATTAACAGGTCTTTTTGCTGATGTCATTCCATCAATCTGGATAATCTGATGACGGTTTGACAGATATGATTGTAAGAGATTAACAATAGAATTTCAAAATTGTACACTTGAAGTTTTCTTAACAGCAAGTTATGCGCAACGCAGTCAAAAGCCTTACTTAGGTCGCAGAAAATTGCTGCAGTGTGCTGAAGGCTATCAAAAGCATCTAGAATGTTTGTAACAAGGTTTACGATACCCATGATGGTGCTACGGTTTTTACGAAAACCGAATTAATTATTAACAAAAAGATTGTTTCCCTTAAAATATTCACAGATTCTTAGAACCAAGAACTTTTCAAAGACTTTTGATAGAACTGGTAATATTGAGATTGGTCTATAATTTGACGGATTATTTTTGGAACCTTTTTTGAAAATAGGTGTTACTCTGACCAACTTTAAATCGTCTGGGAAAATCTCTTCTTTTATACAGAGATTTATTAATTTGGTAAGAGATACTATAATGATGTCTTTTATGCACTTTAAGAAAGGAACATTCAGTTGAAATATATCCCTACTATTTTTGTCTTTAAAAGAATTTATTATGTCTCTCACTTCATTGTAAGTAGCTTCCTTTAACGAACAGCCTTCTTGTGGTATTCTTAAGGATGAAATTTTACTCAAATCCAGATAGATGTTTTTGATTTAAGCCTGTTTGTACATTTTGTGTAAATGTTGTAAAATATTTATTGAACTCATCTGGAGATATATTAGTAGAAGTACAAGTATCTTCTTTTGATGTTCGTTTTTCATTTATAATATTCCAAAGATATTTATTACAATTAGCACTAGCTTTTAATTTATTATCATGTGCTTTCCTTTTTGTTTTTATAATTTATTTTTTGTATTTTTTTAAAATTCAGTTCTTTGTTTTAGAGTGTCATGTAGAACAGCGATCATGAAGTTCACAAAGATACTTGTACTCCTTCCTCATATCTCTTAATTTTTTATTAAATCACAGTACATTTTGTTGATACTTTATTTACTATTTAGGTACTTTTTTAGGAAATGCTTGTTCAAAGCAGTTTTTTATTACATTTATGAACTGGGAAAACTTTTCATTGGCATTTTTATCTTTATCATCTATCAATGACCAAGATAGAGCCTCTATTAGTTTATAAAACTGAAATTTACCTTGCTCTGTTATTGGCCTACAAAATACATACTTTGGCTTAGTAATTATATTTAGATTACAATTTTTTTCAGCTTTGATTTTCATTGATTGACCTTTATTGTATAGATGTACAGCAATTAAAATTAATAAAAATATTATCTATACATGCTTTTTTCCGTGTTGATGCGTTTATCATTTGCTTGAATTCAAAAGTTGAAAGTAACTTAGTTAATGCCGTAGTGTCTTTCCAATTTTTACTTTTTTTTACAATAAAGGAAGTATTGGATTCCCTCCAAAAATTCGAAATTGAGTTTTCAACAGATCTTCAAGTTTTAGAGTCTCTTGAACCCAAAAAAACAAATTTTTTTTTATTGGTTTGTCTGTGTGTCTGTGTGTCTGTCTGTGTGGCTGTGTGTCTGTCTGTGTGTGTGTCTGTGAACCGAATGTCAAAAAAGAATAGAGATATGGCGTTGAAACTTTATATATAAGTTTTGTGTACTATGTAGATGCGACAGCAAGCTTTTGAAGAAAATCGCATAACCGGAAGTAGGTGTTTACTCTTGTGATTTTTCAGGTTTTTTCGATTTTTTCAAAAACGGCTCTAACTATTTTTTTCAAACTAATATTTTTATTACATTTTGAATGTGTATTGATGTGAGATAGGTGATTTTCCAGTTGAATACTTCTAAAATGGGTTTCTTTTATTTTGTTTTCTATTTTTTTAATTCTCTTATTTTAAATAGAACACCCGGTATATTATTACATTTTTGAATTCAGCTTAAAATTCTAGAAAAAATTTGTCTCTTCAACTAACGCTCTATTTTGTACCGTTTTTGCAGAATTTGTAATTTTTGAAAATTTTTGACAAATGCTGAATAGTTATTTATTATACAAGCGCTTAAAATGAATGTTTAATGAGCTGTCAGTTTAATAGCGCGAGCGACGAAGGAGCGAGCGCAGTAATGACTGCGAATCAAACATTCATTTTAAACGAGAGTGTAATACAACATTTTATTCAATTTTGCCATATAAACCCTCCAATTTTGAAAATAAAATTACGGAATTAAGTCATCAAATACATTTGCGAATTTTATGATTATCACGACTTCTGTGGCGCGACTATGGCAACAACGAGGTTTTTTATAAGCAAATTGAAAAACAACTATTCTACCGTGCGTCGAAGTGTTTTCTGCAAAAAGAAATGGATAATTTGTGCAAAGAAATAAATTATGATGTTTTTTATGATCCGGGAGAGGCTTTGGATGATGACGATGCTATAATGGAACACTGCTTCCTCGAAAATCGAAGGGTTTGTACAAGAACGTGTACCAGAAATTTTGCGACTGGCGAATGAAGAAAAAAGCAGATGGAGTTACGGAAAGGGTGATACTAAATTATATTTCGGAGCAATCTAAGACAATCAAACCATCGTCGGTATGGAGTTATTGCTCTATGCTAAAAGCCTGCCTGACGGCATTTGAGAATGTTGACATTGGAAGGTGAGTGGGAATATTGTGTATAGAATCGACATAATACCTGTTTATCTATTTTTAATGTAGGTTTCCGAAAGTGAAAGCAAAACGCAAGGGGCTTTAAGCCCAAGAAGTCGAAAGTTCTTAGCCGCGACGAAAGTTCATTCGTAGTTCACCGGACGAGAAGTATTTACTTGCAAAGGTTAGCATTATTGATCTCTTTTTTTCCTTGTAATTGTAAAATTACATTGCAGACTATACTTATTATGGGTATTGCTGGCGGTTGTCGCATTGGAGAACTGGTCAAAATGAAAATTGACGACGTGGACGACAGAGGCAGTGTTCTACTTGTTACCTTACCAGATACGAAGACTAATAAACTCCGAACATTTACAATCATCAATGGGACAGCTATAAATGCCCTAGACGTCTATAGAAAGTATATGAAGCTACGACCAGCAAAAGTGGTGCACAGGCGACTTTTCATAAATTATCAGAATGGAAAATGCACGGTTCAACCCGTCAGAGAAAACAAAATTCGAAAAATCCCTAGTGTTATTGTGACGTTCCTGGGTATTTCAAAACCGGAATTATTTACTGGCCATGCTTTCCGGCGTGCCTCCGCTTCACTTCTGGTGGATCGTGGAGCGGACCTCTTAGAGCTTAAGAGACATGGTGGGTGGTCCTCGAGTACAGTGGCTGAGAATTATATCGTGGATTCCGTCGAAAAGAAGATCCAAACCTGCGAAAAGATTTTCGGAGTAAGCTCTACATCAATCCTGCCTCCTGCTAAATCAAAGATGGAATCGAAATCATCTGCATCTAGTGCAAGTAGTACCAGCACGACTGTCGAAAGAAGCTCTATTTTAACCCTGCCTACTGTTAACCTAACTATTGAACCTAAATCATGTGTTGCCCCTAGTGCAAGTCCAGTTTCTACACCCAGCTATGGAAGCGTGAACTTTGAATGCGGGAGCGTACAAAACTGCAATATTCTTATTGTTTCTCAAACACCGATAGAAGATATACATAACCTAATGCGATAATAATTTTGATTGTAATTTTATGCAATTTGTAAAAATATTGTATCTAATAATGTTAAAATAGCGGATTAAAATTTTAATCCACTGCTTATAAAATTTTAATGCGCTGCTTCAATAAACAAAATAAACAACTGCTTTAATGGTGTGATTTGACGTAAATAAACGAGTGTTTATAAGGCAAAATTGAATAAAAATTTAAAATCAAATTTTTGGCTAATTATAAGATCACTGTAAAAGGAAGTTGTATGCGTGTATCACACCAGATTTTTTTCAAAATGTACATTAAAATCACCGGTTAGTATAATATTTTTACTATTTCCTACCAGTACTAAGGTCTGTTCTAAAACATTTAAAAAATAATCAAAATTACCCAAAGGTGATCTGTATATAGTTAAGACATAAAAGTTTTGGTTTTTAACATGAATTCCACACAATTCTATTTGCTTATCTAAAGATAGTTTGTCTATTGTTAATGCACTAACCTCAATGTTTTTTTCTGCTAGAATTGCACAACCTCCACCTCGATAAGTGCTTCTACACGAATGCGCTGCAAGCATGTACTGAAGCAAATTTATAGTGTGTATTTCTTCCTCCACTGCCCAATGTTCAGTAATAGTATATTACAGCACGAGATGGGAAGTGTTTCATTACTGTCGAGAGAATAGTTAGTTAATTGAGACGCTAAGCGTCGAAATCAGCTATTATCTCGAGACTAAGGAAACTTCCTGTCTAGGTTTGTATATTATTTTATTTGCAACCACTTTATTCTAAACAATAATTGGAAAAATTATTATATTATGATACGACAGGTTGTGACGCGCATAAATGGATCAACGAGATTCCCAGTGTCCCTACCTACTCAGCGGTCGGGAATGTACTTCCCGCACTCACTTCCCGCACTTGAGGGGGAAGTGAGTGCGGGAAGTAGCGGGCTGAAATGTACGACTTCCCTCACTCAAATGAGGTCAGGAATGTTAACATTACATATATGGTTGCGAATAAAACATATTATATTGAACGGGTTGTCGATTAAATAGGCCTCAACTTCGTTGATTTTGTGTTTTATATATTTACTGATTTTTATTCCTGTTGGCCAGTTTTCTGGGTTTATTATGCATTGGTAGTCTGCTAATTTTACTCCTAGTTTGAAACAATTTGTACCATATTTTGTGTTTATTTTTGTGCCCTCAAAGTCCTTGTGTTGCAACTGATTAGATAAATGTTTATTCATCTTCTCAACTGGACAGTCTTTGTGTACATTTCCAATGAAAATCCACATATTTTTTTCTTGTGCTTTAATGGTGCTTTCCTGGTTTCCGGTGCCGGTTATTACTTTTTTGTTTCTGTTTTTTGTAACTACCTCGCTCGATAGATCTGTTTTTTTCTAATTTTATTAAATCCCTCATTTTCTGGTTTGTAGTTACTTCTGATAATGCCAACGAAACTTGCTATTTTGTTATTCTTTGTTTTTCTTCTGTTTGGTGATTTAGTGGTTCAGTGTTTTGTTTCACTTTTCTTTTGTCTCTTGGGATTGAGCCCTTGCTGTCTCCATTGGTTTTGGTGCTACATGCATCCATGGCCGTATTTGTTTTTGAAGTTTCCACTTAATGTTGGTGGATGATTTTCTTTTGGTTTTTGGTTTTGAGAATTTTCAGTTTTTATTAACGTTCTCTTTCAACAATTTTAGCATCTAATTTTTGCATTGCCTTATTTGTATGGTTTGCTTGCTGACTAACTGTTTTTGTCAGATTCTGAATAGTTTTTGTTAAGGCATTTATTTGCTGCTGTAATTCAGCATATTTTTGGTTAGGTTTTGCTTGACAGCAGTTTAGCTTGTTTCCATTTATAACAGTAATATTTTGCATTCTTTCAGCACACCTAGCGTGGAATAACTTACAGCAATTTACACACACTAGAATATTGCACTTTTTTCCACAACAATTTAGTTTTTTTAGTAAATTTTCATCTTGGCTAACATCAACATCTGTATGAGACGCCATCTTGGTCTTTCGACTAATTACCGGCACAAGCCACATGTTTTTCAAATGTTTGCGTATCCATTTCTTGCAAATTAGCATTTCGACAGTAACATTTCCCTGTCCATGCTCAAGAATCATCGCATTGTTGGCAACTGTCACTTGTCGCGAAGTCACAAATACGTAATACTCCCAAAAATAGTCTTTGTTTTTGGTCGTATGAGCCGTGGCCTCTGAGTCGGCCAACTACAAACCTGCCCCTACGCCACTGTCTTATTCGCTATTACACATAAACGCGTCCTCATCTGGCATCGCTTTTCTTGTGTTAGTTTTCGAGCCACCATTGGCCCCCTTTTTCGGATAGTTTTTGGCAACATGGCCGCTTTCGTGGCACCGGAAACAGTTTCGTACCACTTCTTGATTTGCTTCCGCCTTCTTTTTGAATTAAGCCTTTTTTACACCGAACTTTCCTTGAACATTAAACGCTGCATCGATGTTTTGCTTTACGGGCAGTCGTCTATATCAACCGAAGTCTCTCCATCAGTTTGTTAAGTATGGCAACTCTGTTTTTTTCTCGGACATTTTTCTGCAGTTTTGCTGTATGCGTTGCAATATCTTCAGACGGACATTTCTCATTACTGAAAAAGTTCTTCAAAAGCCTATCCACCTGCTGTCTGAACTTTGTTCAAAAACTGAAATCAGTTTTTCCCACGTCGATAGGGCTGTATCACATGTGGACGTGATGTCAATATTTGCGTCATTCATGCTTCCCACGGTGATCAACTGAGCCAAAGCGTCGGCCTTACTGAACACTTTTAAATCAGTTTCATATTTAGCTATCGAAGCTTTGGGGGGTTTTTCTTCCAGCCCCTTTGGCGAAACTCGATCTCCACGTAGAAGAAAATCTC